>CM048746.1:554268439-554393439 GCA_026315105.1 Locusta migratoria
TCTTTAATATAAAGTAGTTCATAAGTAGTTTGTAAGTTTAGGGGACTGGTGACGCCGTAGTAAAGTCCCTTAAGCTCTACAAACATTTGAACATTTTTGGTGCGGTGATCTAGTGATAAGACGTCTGCCTAGTAAGCATGGAGATCCGGGTTCGATTCCTGGTCGCATTACAGATTTTAATTCATTGCTTCACCTTTATTTTTTCTTCTTTAAAAATGATAAATTACTGGGAATAACAATGTGTTCGGTCGCAATAAATCTCTTTATTAATCACAGACTGATTACGCCTAGGTAATAATCAGTGCTGCAGCTAGCATGCCTACAATATGCCACTGATGATAACTAGTTACCTAGCCGAAATCGACCTACGATTTATAAACAGATTTACTGCGACCGAACGCTGCGTTATTTCCAGTAATTATAACAACGGTCGCTGTGCACAACAATCCAATTATAGATTCAAACAAAGTTAAAAAAGATAAAATTCTATCAGTATGCACCTCGTATGTAAGTTTTTTCGCCCATAGTACTACTGCTGCGTTCCTGCATTTTGCTATTTATAGATATGAGATATGAAACAGTAATTTCTTAAATTTTCAAGTTCTGTCAATAGGTTTCCCCTTCGTTCTTAGTAGAATACTCTTAAGACGGCCGGCCGCGGTGGCCGAGGGGACTGAGGCGCTTCAGTCACGGTCTGCACGGCCACTACGGTCGGGGGTTCGAATCCCCCCTCGGGCATGGATATTTGTGCGGTCCTAGTTCGTAAGTAGTTCATAAATAGTTTGTAAGTTTAGGGACTGATAGCCCAGTAGTTGAGTCCCATAGGCTTTGATGTACGACGACGACTCTTAAGACGAACAACAGTAAAGTCTCAGGGATGCGAATACTCCACTTTTGTTTTCAGGTAACGGTTACAGATTATTTCAGTGGGCCTATTCGAAACTTCAGTAAGCACCTGCTGCTCTTTTCCGAAGTCCCTTCTCTTTCGATTGTAAATTCAGTTCAAAAAAACCTCTTCGAGCTAGTTCCTGAATGCGTTAGAGCACTTAATTTGAATTTCAAATGCAGAAACTGTAGCGTTTGTGTAATTCTTTAGTACCGTAGGAGTTAATCGAATTCATGTCTGTTTTACCGATCAAAAAATCGATGCCCTCGTTGGCCAAGGAATTATTTATTCTCCAAAATCACTGTTACTGAATGGCACGACCGAACGTTCGAAAATGCCACGGTCGGAGCCTTTCACCACCCGACGATACTGGCCTCGAAGTCGACAAGGTGCAAAATTCTAAAACAGTACACGAAAACAACCCTGACTGATCGCTTTATGTTATATTAACACGACCTCTTTATTACCGATTTCGAGTGCGGCCCATCATCAGATAATCTGCGAGTGAGTTACTGTCAGATGTAGGAAGGGTACACATGAATATTCAGGAACTGTGAATTCCGGTAAACACGGTGATATTCACAGCACATGTAATTGGATGGACGTCGTTGATATGACCTGAAGATGATACCAATGGAGAACCGAAACCGGTAGCAAAATAAAATAAAAATAAATTTCAATCAAAATTAACGGCTTTTGGTCAAAACTTTGACCAGCCGCTGGCACACACTGTACGACACAACGGATGAAGTATGTTTACCTTTTAGATATAAAAGTAATCTATTTTCAAATATATTCAATATAAACCGATTGAAACACATTTAGAATATAAATAGTCAAATTTAGCTTAGGGACACCTTACCATTCTAAATTTGATCTTTAATATTTGCTTCGAAGCTTGTCCTTCCCTATTGTCAAAATGACTGCTCACGTCCAGGGTAAGTTATGTTCTATTTAAGCTTATTTGTCCTTCGTTTTCTCACTTTTAATGTAAAATAAGTTTTACGTGAACTTATTTGTAACACGGAGGTCAAGAAATCCAGCAAGAAGAGGAAGTTTGCTGCTAGAAGCGAGCATACATTGCCAGCCGCCAGGACGAAGTAGATCGATACAGCAAACAGAAAGGTCTATACCAGAGAAAAAACGAACAACAACACAAAGCACTGTATTAGGGAGTACCGTTGTGGCGTTACTCCACAAGACGCGAGCGTGTCCGAAGTACCAGCTGATAGTGGGTCGTGGATGTAGGCACCTCGTAGTGTTGTGTCGTCGGTCGCGAGTGTAAAAGTAATTGACATTCAGTGCAAGAAAAGAATCATGCCGATCAAAACTGAGCCAACAGCAATCTGTAAAAGTGAAATAGATATATCGACGAATATTTGGTGAATTGTGCGAGTTAAGACATATTAATATTTACAAGATCGCGACTGCACGATTTGAGAGTAAAGGCTAGATTAATATTTTGATTCAATATTTAGAAAGGTGCTCAGCAAAAGCTAAATAATTCATTATCGCGTGATTGACACATGGGAATCTGGTTTCACACTAATCTGCTAGTCTGAAAAAATACACCGCAAGGTGTCTTACAATAACCACCTTTAATTCTGAGTCGACAAAACCATACCATTCATTGACTTATATTCCAACAACCGATATTGTGATCTGCACATAGTCCAAGACCTGAGGAGAAGACTATCAAATGGGACATGTAAAACTGAAGTAAGCAATATTTCCTGTGTATTGAGAGGCTGAGTGGGAATGGGCACAGTACACTGAGAGTTGGAAAGAACTTCTAACTACTGTATGAAATCGTCGTTTGAGAAGTGTGTGTGTGTGTGTCCGCAATGCAACGAATTACGGCGAGTATTTAGATTAGTCTTGTGTAGTTCGCGAACGAACTAGTTCGGAAGAGTGCTCCACAGGCAAACTACGCGAACTAATTCGCAGGTCCCTCGCCTCTTAGTTCGTCGGCTCCTTTTCCGAAGACTGACGGGGAACAGCGAGAGGACGCGAGAGCGCGCAGAATCGCGTGATTCCCTTCTGCCAGTTGCCGTCATTTCGAGCTGAGATGCAGCTCAGCTGTAGTTTCTTTTGTTAATGTTATAGGTATATTCTATGCGCCATATAATACTCGACCTGTACCATAGTAGTAATATTTTTTGTAGATCACTTATAAAAATTTAAGTCATTCATAAAAGTGCTTTTTTATTAACGAAAATAGACGCATTTTGAATATTTTGTAGGTAATGTTCTTTCAATGACCTATTAAATAAACAAATCCATTTTAAAAATAAAATATTACGAGTACTCTGTATGCAAAGTTGTTTAATACCAATGTATCACCCATTCGTGTAAAAAACTGGTTTATTTACTTAAGTATTTTTGTCTAATTGCCCAAAAATACGGGTAATAGCACACGATTTGGCAACGCTGATCATTATATAAAAAAATCTGTCATAACAAAAGAAAGAGCTCTTTTAGTAGCGGTAGCAAAAGCGCAAAAGAGCGGACGAACTAAAAAGAGCTACCTACTTCGCGGCCGAGCTGCGAACTAAAATATGTGCGATCGATCGCGAACTAAAATATGCGCGATCTGTTGTGAACTAAAATATGCGCGATTGCTCACGAACTAAAATATGTGCAATTGGTCGCGAACTATAACGCCAAACGTATCTCGCTTCTTCGTTCGTTGGATTCTTTTCCGAAGACCAACGGGCAATAGCGAGAGGGCGCGCAGCAGAATTAAAAATCATGTGTTTGCCTTATGCTAATGAGTCATTACGAGGTGAGCTTCTGCCTGCTAGATTACATAGTTCACTGCTACAAAATTTCTGTTTTGAAGTATTCTGCACTCTGCAAAATCTGACAAATAAATACCATAATGCCAAGATATAGAGTACAGAGATGACTCTAAAGTTAAACGCGAGAAATTATCCAGAAACTTTCTTTTGGTTTGCGTGATATCGTCAGCGTCTCAAGCAGCAAGGGCATGAAGCAGCTAGGTTGGGGGAACTTCTCCCTCCACCTGCATGCGCAGACCACGCTGCTCAGCCATCACTCACTAGGAGCGGGCGAAGTATTATGCGCAAGTGTAATTTAGATCCTATACACTGCACGTATAGGTGGCGTCCCTTAACGAATTGACATTTATATTTAACAGGTCTAAATGTGAGACTCGGCATTTAATTAACGCATCAAACCCGCGTGAAGTTAAATGCCGGAATGTTGTACAATTACGGAAGAAGGTTGAAGTTAATTAAAAATGAAATGTGATTATTCCTTAAAGTTCAAATACCACCACCAACGTACAGAGTCCCATACGATGTAGATCCACCCAGCACAGAAAGCCACATATAACGGGCTTCACACTGAGTAGAGATCTGTGCAACATATCCAGCAGTGCTACCTTAGTTTGCCATCATAACATTATATCACCCGGCGTCGTTGGTTGAGACGGTGGCTGCCGACAATCTTAATTGGTTGTCAGCGTCGAGTACTTGCCGTGTCTGCGGTTTCGCTGTGGAAGATGCGATGGGAGTGCGACGAGTGTGTGCTGTTGTGTTCGAGACGTGGGTGTCCGCGAGATAAGCGAAAGGGTGAAACCTGACACCGGCTCGTACCCTGCCTGCCCCGCCGCAGAAGCGCCAAGGGGGGCGTCGAGTTTAACGTCCACACTGCCAACACCCACACCGCCCCACACTGCTGAAGGCGGCGGCGGCGGCCAGAATTCACTTCACCACAGTGGCCATCAAATCTATTCCATCACTAGGATTCGTGCTACCTGGAGAACGTGAACTAAAGGAAACACAACACACATGCTTCGTACTACACTTTAAAAACAGCATCAAGTCGTCAGGGAATGATTAAATATAGCGCCTCATACGGTTTTCAAGCTTATAAAAATGTCAATAAATAACGCAATTTATGTTTGTTAGTTTGCTGGACAAAATTTTGCGCCATTGTCATCTCTTGCTATTGCAACTACCAATTACATTGTCAGATGGAAAGAACACACAGATAATATCGTGGGGAAGGTAAACGAAATGCTGTGGGGAAGGTAAACGAAATGCTGTTTGTCACTGGCAGAACATTTAGTTGATGCAACAGTTCTACTAAAGAGACTGCCTACAATACACTTGTCCGCCCTCTTCACTAGCTGAAAACCCGGCGACGCCCACGTACTTACTTATCCCTCTCTCCTTCCATTTTCTCTCTTTGTCCATCTCTTTCCTTCCCTCTCCGCCCAACTCCTCCTTTCCTTTCCTTTCCTTTCCTTTCTCTCTCTCTCTCTCTCTCTCTCTCTCTCTCTCTCTCTCTCTCTCTCTCTCTCTCTCTCTCTCTCTCTCTCTCTCTCTCTGTTCACCTCCTCATTTCCCCTCTCTCTCTGTTCATATCCTACCCATCTCTGCCCTCCCCTTTCTCCGCCAGTCACCTCCTGTCTCTCTTTCGAATTACTCATGCACCTACTCAGTCAATTGCCTCCTCCATCTGTGGAAAATTATGTAACTATGTTACCTTTCAAAGTGATCAGCGAAATAATAATAATAATAATAATAATAATACAATAATTTTGTGTGACTCATTATCCTGGTGCAAGAATTACAATTAGACTCCACTCCAGCGACTTGCGTGTCCCTAGCCTACCCCAGTTAAATGTTCAAATGTTTGTAAAGCTTAAGGGACTTAACTACAGGGTCATCAGTCCCTAAACTTACAAACTACTTATGAACTACCTTACACTAAATACGACACAAACATCCATTCCCGAGGGGGCATTCGAATCCCCGACCGTAGCGGCCGTACAGACTGTGACTGGCGCACCGCAGACCGCTCGGCCACTGAGGCCGGCCTACCCCAGTTATCCAACCGGGGGAAGGGGACCTACAGCTTAACGTGGAACCCGAACCACGTGTCGTTTCTGGCGATTACTTACATTGTTGAGAGGTGAAGGATGGGTTAAAACCCATACTGAGAAAAGTCCGAGGTGCGACCGGGATTCGAACCCATGACCCTTCGGTTTCCAGTCGAGCGCTTTACCTGAAGACCACTGGGCCCGACATCATCGAAATGAAATCTCTGATAGACGTTCTGCTTGTTTGAAGAAGTGAAGAATGTCGTCAGTATCGGGATAAAACAGTATATTTTGTCAGTTTTCGTAGGTAAAGTACCCCCTGTCGTGCTCCATACAAAGTTTTACGTAGGCGGTGAATTTCCTCTTGTTTTGAACATCAAGTGTGCAAAGTCTAATCGCAATCGGATGAACGGTACCTTTCATTTGGACACCTCTCGTACATAAAGTGCTCGAAAGTACGTCCTGCTTGAATGCACACCATGCAACGACGCCGTAGTTATTGTCGCACTCTTTCAAACAGTCCTGGCAAAGTGGATATTGCATCGGAGGCTGCCATAATTCGCCCTGTCAGCTCTTCATCAGTCTCAATGGGTGTTTCGTAAAGATTTTAGGTGGCTCCAGAAGAAGTCAATGGGCGTCAAGGCGGGGAGAAGTGCAGGCCATGCCACCGGTTACTGCGCTCTATCCAGTTCTCACCAGAGGTTTCATTCAAAAGCATTCGCATCAAATGTGTAAAGCGCGCCGATGCACCATGGCGTTGGTACCACATTTTCTGACGCGCAATGATTGGAACTCTGGCAGAGTTTGTCCTAAAAAGGTTAGGTAGATGTTTTCGTTCAGTCGCCGGGGGAACATGTATGGGTCGACCAGATTATCGTCTACCAAGCCAACCCGAATGCTGCCAGCGCAGCGATCTAGATGACAATGAACGATGGTGGCGTGGGGATTTTTAACTCTTGCCCTTGTGACTGATCCGTAAATAGTACACAGTTCGAAAATTCTGGTTAAAGAGCACACTTTCCAAAAACGACTAACAGAATTCATTTCGAAGAGGCAACTCGTCTGCAGGCGGTAGGGGTGCAAATCACCTTCCTGCCGCACACGCCCTTTCTCTAAGAATAGCGCTCCATTTCCTGCCCGCTCCACACAGTAACAAACACTGTAGTGTCCCCGTTTGATGACAAACTGACGCAGGGCGAACCAAGCTCTGCAGTCTGCAAAGGTGCAGGCAGCCATGTATGCCAAACATGGCAAACACGGCAAAAAGCAACGAAACGGCCAAAACAACAGCGGAAAACCGCAGAGTACTCCCGCCTGGAAAATCTGCAACTTAGCAGACTACAGCGTTTGCAAGTAAAGGTCATAAATCTTGAACCCGACGTCTCTTTTACCTTCGTGTCACAAATACATTGAAAACGTTGCCGTGCAGTCCCGCTACTATGACGACGTGGATGGCATGTTGCGTGCCTACCCTCTTGGCGGCGCGCGGCGCTATTAAACGACGCCTAGCGCCGTACGCTAAGGGTTGCGGATGTGAAATATGCTTATTATGACACACTAGACCAGCCCTCGCACTTTCTATATCCATTTCAGATACAGCCTGTATAGATACGTCTTCACACTCAGGCGTGTCTATGTTTATACGGAACAATATAATAAAAAGCTGTCCATCATAGCTAGTCAGTTCAAAATTTGAAGTGTGGCGCATTGTACAGCGGCAGGATATTTCAAATTAAGACAAGTTTAGTACGTCTACTTCTTGAACCTTCTCGTTGGTGTTGAAATAGTTTCGGGCCTAACAGCTCATCTTTTATAAAGAAACGCGACACAGCACAGCACGCTGGACTTCTCTCCAACAGAACAAACAGTCTTTGCAAGTTTAAACAAATCAATGTAGTAGCCTCAGGTAGATCTTCTCTACCACACGCCGGCCGCGGTGGCCGAGGGGACTGAGGCGCTCCAGTCACGGTCTGCACGGCCACTACGGTCGGGTGTTCGAATCCCCCCTCGGGCATGGATATTTGTGCCGTCCTAGTTCGTAAGTAGTTCATAAGTAGTTTGTAAGTTTAGGGACTGATGACCCCGAAGTTAAGTCCCATAGACTCTACAAACATTTGAAAATTTTTTTCTCTACCACACAGTGGCGAATTAAGGATTTTCGTCTGCGGATGACTGAGCTCATAGAAATTTTGTTTCGCCGTCTCATCTGCAATTTTTTATTTATTTATTTATTTATTTTTATTTATTTATTTAGCTTATGGTGACCAGTCCCTAAACTTACAAACTACCTATGAACTACCTTATACTAAAGACAACACAAACATCCATGCCCGAGGGAGGATTCGAATCTCCGCCGGGGAACGGTCTCGTGCATCGGAGCATAGCTCTTCAATGGGTTCGGCCACTCCGCTGCGGCGCAATTTTCTCAACCTACTATTATACCTCACACGATTTTCAGGTCAATCCTGAATTGTTAGTTTCTCTCTGCCGTGCGGATCGCGCGGCCTCCCGCGTCGGAGGTTCGAATCCTACCTTGGGCATGGATGTTTGTGTTGTCTTTAGTTCATAAGTAATTTGTAAGTTTAGGTACGGATGACTCCGTAGTTAAGTCCCATAAGCTTTACAAACATTTGAACATTTGAGTTTCTCTCTATCTTATGCTAAAGACAATACACACACCCATGCCCGATGGTGTACTTGAACCTCCGGCGGGGAACAGCCGCGTACTCCGCAGCAAGGAGCCTTAGAGCGTACGGCATCTTATGTACACGAAAGCTTCGCAGCCTTCTCTATACGTGATGTTGCCAAGAAGCCCTGTCATTAAATCGCCATCCATAAAGAAGCGTATCAAAATATTAGATCAGGTATTTGAAAGTAAGGCTTCACTCCAGTTATGCATCATTAATAGTGTAAAGAATCTCTAGTACACTTTTATGTTTAATCTTTTACATTCAAGTGGCCAGTCTTTGCACTTGGCCTATGTTGTATAACAATGTGACGGAATACTTCTAAAATTTTTATTGGACGACAGATCCATGTACTGTACATAAATATGTCACACAGGATGTGTCCAAAATTGAAAATGCTTATTTGTAGATCATTATTCAAGTATATAAATAGTAGCACCTATATCAACCATGGTATCTCGCTTTTTGCCGTACAGCTAAAATTCAAATGTTGAAATGATTGTCAATCGATGAGATCAAACTACTGTGGTCATCAGTCCCTAGGCTTACAAATTACTGAAACTAACTTAAGGCTAAAACACACACACACACAAACACACACACACACACACACACACACACACACACACACGCCCGAGGAAGGACTGGAACATCCGGCGGGAGCAGCCACGTATTCCGTGACAAGGCGCCTAGAATCGCTCGGCTATTCCCGCGAACCAGCTGAAATTACTCGCGTGATTATGGATCATTCTTCACACAGATAACACGCTATATTCACCTTTAATGGTCTCCAATTTAAAATATGGTGACGCATAACATACGAATGTACTTTGTTAAAGCAAGAGTCGGTAACGTACCTAACGGAATGCTCACAAAGAGGATACACATAAGGAGTCGAAACTACTCACTTTAACCACGACTCTCAGGATATCGCGTGCGACGGACGCGAATTCGGTTTGCTACTGGAATACTGCCAGCAACTAGACAAATCCTCGCTTTTTTATCATCTGTCTTTTGACAGGTCCCATTAACTACTCCATCTAAAAATAACCTTAGATTCAATGATTTACAATTCCTGTTTTATATTAATATTTTCCCTTCATTTTTCACTCCTTCGGTTTCCGCTAGTAAGATGGAAGTTAATCCTCTACGTTCTTAACACGGGTCTACCAAAACTTTCTTTCTCGCTGTTTCCCATAAATTTCTTCTCTCTGTGGAGAAACCCATTTATAATCCTATCGGTTTACTTAATTTTCTGCGTCTTTCTGTAAAGCTCCGTTTGAACCGAAGCTAACACAAGCGAACGCCCAACAACGAACGACAATTCTTTCTGGTGTAAACGCTTTGAAGCTACATGCCTATGCATTTATTTGTAAAATACAGTACTCATTTTTACTGAGAGTGTTTCCCTCACTTTTATCTTAAGAACATCCAGAATCAACGTTTGTTTCCTGCTGACATGGTTTGTCGATGATTGTCTTGTTTATAAATCTATCTTCAAATTGCAGCGAGAAGAAGACGAAAATCGTCTGTCGGTATGCTGGTGAATTCTTACAATAAAGCAAGAGACGACTGCAGATACGTGCCACTAAGAAGAGCCAAACCGCTCCTACTTTCACACATATTTTTCTGTGTCCAAACAGTTTTCTTTCGTTATCAGAAACAGCACAAAATGAATAAAGCTGTGCTTCTATTATCCACCATCCCGCACACATCTACATTTATCAAAACGAGGAGAGAAAAAAATAAACGTCGTTTGCTTTCCCTACCGTTCATTCCCGTGTAAATGGTTATTCGCAGGCACAACTCAATATGCACACGAGTCGCTAGTGAACTCGCATTTGTATGTGTTCGCTCGAGTTCGATTTCATCTAAACGGAGCATAACACAAACACTTCGAATTTCTCCTTCTGTGGCTTTTCAAAAGACGATACATTCTTGAACAACCTACTCTTCCGGCGTAAAATTAGAAAAATGTCTTTCTCAAATTATGTACGCCGTAATATTAACCACTGTTTGGCAAGGAATCCTTTCTTTGGTTGTGTTGTCTGCTTCTTATATCAAATGTTTGTTAAGCTTATGGGACTTAACTGCGGGGTCATCAGTTCCTAACCTTACGAACTCCATGCCGGCCGCGGTGGCCGAGGGGACTGAGGCGCTCCAGTCACGGTCTGCACGGCCACTACGGTCGGGAGTTCGAATCCCCCCTCGGGCATGGATATTTGTGCCGTCCTTAGTTTTAGGTAGTTCATAAGTAGTTTGTAAGCTTAGGGACTGATGACCCCGTAGTTAAGTCCCATAAGTTCTACAAACATTTGAACATTTGAACGAACTACTTATGAACTTCTTGATTGTTGGGCCCGTAGTGAAGTAAATGTTTCTAAAAGAAATAGTATTAAGAGGTCCAGATGACTGCTATGAACTAACTTATACTAAAGACAGCACAAACATCCATCCCGAAGGGGGGGGGGGTCGAATCCCCGACGGGGAATGGCCGCACGCACCGCAGCATGGCGTCCTATTGCACACGGCCATTCCGCCGCGGCGCTTCGTATATCCTCCTTGTTTAGTTCGCCAAGAGTCTATTGGTTATCGGCACCAGAACTGAAAGGGCTGGCAGAAGGAACTTTTTAGGCATAATATCGCATTTTGAGATACAATAATGTTGTATATCTGGATAAATTCGAAGACGAAGGAAGGATTTGTATAGAAGATAGTATGATCAGGTACTACATATGAAACAATAGGGATTGCAGAATACAACAAACCAGGAAAATATGTGCAAGACTGACGTATAATTATTTTTTTGGCCCACTTTAGGTTACGGTAGTAACACTAAAAGTGGGCCTTTGCGATCGTTTTTTGACAGCTCGAAATTTAAATAAAAATAACGGCTTAACCACTCACCTGACACGAAAATTGAATAACCTAATTTGTAAATTCTCTACAACTTTGCTCTCTTATATTTTTTTCATATCTCGTATCGTTTGTGAGATATTTGCAAAAATAACGGCGATTTTGGGATGTATGTCTGTCTGTCTGTCAGATCGTAACGTGTTCCCCGTTTTTTAAGACGAACCGTTCAACCGATCAACACCAAATTTTACAGACGTAATTGTTGGCTACCAGAGACCAGAACCTCTCTTTTTCAAATATTTCGGACAAGAAGTACGTTAGTAATACCATAAAAAGTACGCTTGTAATGTAATTTTAATTGCATATAAACCGCTCATCTGACGCTAAAATTGAATAACCGAATTTGTAGAGGAGAAGATTCTCTACAGCTTTGTTCCCTTATGTTTTTTTTCATATCTCGTATCATTTGAGAGATATTTGCAGAAATAACAGAGTTTTGACACCCTTCACTGAATTAACGAAAACCAGCCGTCCGCCGATGTCACGTGACATTCCTCGCCCAGAACTCTCTCTTGCATAAGCCATCTTGCGTTGAGTATTTGATGATTTTCTTATTTTAACTTACAAGTTGTCATTTCAAAGCAATAGCGCACTGAAGAATTAACACAAACACGTCGTTCTTCGTACGATAAATGATCATTTAGTGTCTACAAATGCCATATTAGCATCAGTTAACAACGGCCATGAATAGTATGAAATTAAAGAACGCAATTGCTAAGTGTTGGTCGTAGCGGAGTGGGTAATGCGTTGGACTGTGAATCTTAAGGTCATTGGTTTTCCTAAAAAGGTTTGACACTCTTATTAATTAATTTTTTATTGTTTACATTATTATTTTGGTCCAAAATGTTTGCAAAAACTTATAAAACTACAAATCTAAAGTGGGCCGTAATACACGCCAGTGCGTTTTTTTTTTTTCATATCTTATGGGTCTTAACTACGGGGTCATCAGTCCCTGGTGTATAATTGCTCTCTTTTACTAAACAGGAGAAGTGTCATCGCAAAAATGTTGGAAAATCTCGATGCACCAATCGGGAGATGAAAAGAGTATTCTCAGTTTCCTCTTCCCATAGTCGCAATGAAAATTAAGATACTGAAAACGAGGAACTTGTTTCTGATTTTGTGTTACCGATTCAACGTAACAAGTAAGACACTCGTACAGAAAAGAAGCCAAAAAAGAAGCCAATACACGTCGTCATTTACAAACTTCGCTAGTGTAATTTTCTGATTACTTCTTCTGAAAAGTTCCTCGATCTGCAGGTGTGGGAGTGTAGTTGCCGGTATGCGTGTCTAACTGCAAACAAATCATTTGAAAATGAACGTCTCTAGAATGGAATTTCACGAAACTTGGTAATTTTTTAGAGTAATTTCTCCCAAAGCATTTTATCGGTGCGCAGAAGTTTTCGATGTTTATGTATTACTTCTGGATATGTCTTATGGCGATGTAATAAAGATGACATTCCTGACTTAAGCCAAATGTTTAGTTGTTTGTAAACCTACTGGAGCAAACTGCTATGGTCTTCAGTCCCTAGATTTACCATGTACTTAACCTAAGAACAACACACACACAACCATGCTCGAGGACCGCCGTGGAGTGACCGTAGGTGCCAAGGCGCCTTGATGCGGAGCGCGCCGCTACTCGCGTCGTAAGTTAGATTAAGTACTTTGTAAGCGTGGGGATTAATGAACAGAGTACTTTAGTCCCATAGATTTACAAACATTTGTTGTTGTCATGCACGAGGGAAGACTCGAACCTCCGGCGGGAAGACTAACGTCATACGTTGTTTTGAAGACAGTGCCGCCATTTTAGTCTGGCTACTGTTTATGCTTACTTTTTGTCCCTAATTTCTGTTGTGTGCACGCAACAAGTACTCAAAATGAAAATATCAGCGTGGTTTTGTGATGATATGCGTACATTGTTAGTAGGGCGTTTTCCGACTCTGTTCTTAAATCCATAACTGATTCAGTATAGAAATAAGACACATTTTTCTTCGTTAGTGTAATCTGTTCTTGTTACACATTTCGGACACCAAAAAGATATGTATCTCATGTATAAAGGCTGCTTTTATAAAGCAACATTCCCCATACAGCTGACACACCAAACTGAAGTCCGGATTCGGTCATCTCTAAAATGCTGAAAATATTCTTCGTCGTCTTTTGCTCAGTTTGCTGTCTCTCCTTCTCAGGGCGTTCACCCACAAAAACTTTCGATTTGGAGTGATGGGATACCTAAGGTCTGAGAAGTGAACCAATACAGTACAAATAACCACCGGAATCAAAATTCATGCGACGTATGTAGACGAAGCTACTGCTTTAACAAGTTTTGTACAATCAGAACGATTAGAACACGTATCGGTGGCGTAACCTAGCATTTTTATGAATAACTTCCACCAGAAAACTAGTGCTTTCGACCTACTAATTGGTGTGGGGTGTCCTGAAGCCTGTGATGTCAGGACAACATTTATACCTCCATGATATTTCGGTGTTGTCACGTATTGTGATAAGATCAAAGACAACTATAGACTTCCTATACACACAGTCACGGCCATAGAAAGCAATGGTAATATTCTAGAATGAAACTTTCACTCTGCGGCAGAGTATGCGCTGATATGAAACTTACTGGCAGATTAAAATTGTGTGCCAGAACCGGGACTCGAAGCCGGGAACTTTAGCTTTCGCGGGGAAGCGGTCACTGAGCTATCCCGACACGACTCACGGTCCGTCCTGACAATTTCAATTCTGCCAGTACTTCGCCTCCTCATTTCCAAACTTCACAGATGTTCTCCTGTGAAACCTTGCAGGACTAGCACTCCTGGAAGAAAGAATATGATCGAGACATGGTTTAGCCACAGCCTAAGGGATGTTTCCCGAATGAAACTGTCACCCTGCAGCTGAGTGTGTGTCCCGATTCCGGCACACAATTTAACCCCTTAATGTGCAATGTCGCGAATTCGCATTATACCGTTGTGATGCTTATAAACGAAAGGATAAATGTTTTTGAACGCCAGTTCTGATAGATGCCCAATCTACACGTCGCCGATAACGTTTCCACCACTCTGGGTGGTGCAAAAAGTGCTACAGGAGTTAGATGTTCCCGCATTTGTTCACGAGACACACATATGAAGTTACCCTCTTTGTTTGGAGAATTACGGCAGAATAAAGAGGTAAGTTTGGGTCTGTAAATTATTTATGTTTTGTATAGTATCTGCGGCGTTGCGTAAATCACGTTTTGGTGTAATAATGGTGTTGAACGTATAAGTAAATTGGAAAATACGGTTTGTGTAAAATATGCATCATTGGGCATTTGCGTTATTTTGTGTGCCCGTGTAACAAATAAAGCGTAAATGGATAGGTCTTTCGATGTACACTCCCAGACTTCTTCAGTTGCAAATTATGATCATTGTTTATGTATATATAGGTAATTTTATTAATTTTAAAGAATCATTTCACCTCGCCAATGTTTTGACCACGTACATTTATCTTCATTGCGACGGGGAAATTCTATTGAACTGCTAATGCTGTGGCGCTTTCATTTTATTTGCAATGGTTCCAAAGAGGCTTTATCCCGCACGAAATGCTAAAGGGCGTTTCGTAGCTCGTGAACCACTTGCAGAGATTTTGATTTCGAACCAACTGGTTTGGATGACAATCTCTACAGATGAAAGCTCAGAAAAAATCAGGTAACCACAAAACAAAAAACACCTTCCTCCTTTCCTATTTTACTGTTTCCGGTTCTTACGTAAATTTTTGTTGCTTCAGAGGTTGGTAATGAAAGTGACGCTGAAAGTATCAGTCAAGATCATACAGCGGCTCACTGTGTATCCGGTGCCAACAGAACAGTCAAAAGATCTGTTATATGGAAGACTGTACAAGCTGTGTGTAGTGCAGAGTGTCCCTGCCTGGAGCGGCTTCTAGCCGGCCACAAATGACCTGAAAGCAACAACTGATTATTTTCGAGAGTATTTTGATGACTCTCTGTTCCAGCACGTTGTTTATCAGAGTAATTTAGTTTCTGTGCAGAATAATGTAAATAAGTCTATACAACCGACGAAAGAGGAACTTGAGCAGTTTCTTGACACTGACACTGTCTATCAATCAGCACTGATGCAATGCGTCATTGGCCTCAAGTTACAGGAACAAGGCAAACATGTAAAAAACCAAACTGTACAGGGCAGACAGTGTTTATGTGTAGCAAATGTAACGTAAAACTGTTTGAACAACAGAAAAAAACTGTTTCCGCGATCTTCATGAATATGGCTACATGGAATATGTATATTCTAATTGAAAGCAACAATGTATTTTCATTGTTTAATTATAGAAGTTCAATTTGTACTAATCTAATGTCAGACACTGTTAAATAAAATGTTATACTAAATGAAGTACTGTATGTTTTTACTTTCTCAAATGCCCGTTGTCGCAAATACGTGACATAACTAATTACACGAGATCAGTAAACAACATCACATATTTGACATTATATAATTTTTAGCTTATGTTTACTGGCAACAAAATATGATTTTGGATTTTCTGTGTCGCGTAAAAATTCGGGCATTAAGGGCTTAATCTGCCAGGAAGATTGATGATAATATTCTTCTGGAGTCAGCTGTCGGAGAACATCGTCAACTAGACACATATTTCGGCAGACCAACTGGCTGACATCTTCAGGTGAGTACTCTGAATGCACTTACTCGCCGGAAACTGAGATCCGGACGGAAACGGCGGCTCCTAGGTGAGCTTACAGGTCTTGATTTCGGACATGTCCGAATACAGTATAATCGCGAGCAACAGGAATCAATGGACCGGGGGCACTACAATCGTAGTACAAGTTGAGAATTTGTGTTGGAAGGGAAGAGTGCCTGGAGAACCTAACTGGTTACGGCGACCGCTGGCCCGAAGCGGGAAATCCGGGTTCGAATCCCGGCCCAATACAAGTTTTTAACTTTGTCGTTGAATTTAATTCAACGCCCCGAAACGGTCGAAATGTTGCAATATTTCGATTTCGTTTCTGAGTTTCTCGAAGACAGACCGACGTGGCGGAAGGTGTTTATTTTATAATAAATACTAGTTTAATTCCCGCTGCTTCGCACGCATAGACTGGATGGTCTACATTGGTTCTTTCTACTTCCAAATATAAATTTTCATTGATTTAGCTTTAAAAATGCTTTCCTAATCAAGCATTTTGGAACAACTTGGCACACCCTATTGCACAATTCAAAAACATCCCGAAACCGCCTTCCTAGCATCGAAATAGTCTCAGTAGCAACCTTAGAAGATTTTCCCTTACTTCACCCGCTTAATGGTTGAATTTCCAAAAATATCGAAACACGTGTTTTTAAAATACCAATCAAAAATCTAAATCCGAAGTTTTGTACGTCTTGCTTCAAAATTGCCTGAATAGCAATGTATTTTCAAAAACTGTTCATCCCGTATTTCACTTCCTTCGGGATGGGAATATCGAAAAATCGCTAATGTCTACAAATTTCAAGTTTCTATCGCCTGTAGATTCACTTTTCAGCATCGTTTCCTGTCTTTTAGAAACGGATCGATAACGCTACATTTTTTTTTCTTGCATTTTGACATCTTTCTTGGTAGTTTTACTTTTCCAATAACAATATGCACTTATTGTTCTTTGTCCGTACGCTTGTTGCAGAAAAACAACTCAAGAATGTGCATGACGCAAAGATGTATATTAACAACAAAGACTAGCCATAGCGTCGCCATAGTTGTAGCCAATTGAAAAGGTTACTGCCATTTTTGAGAACGTCAGTGTCACGCCAGTTGGCATTTCGGAAGGTAATTCTCACTACGAAAAGCATTTCTCGTTTACTATTGCATCCTAAGTGTAATGTTCACAATCGTCGAACTGCTGCATTATTTGGTGATGTTACTATAATGTCAATAATCGTTTGTATTTGCCGACATGTATCGCCTATAAATAGGCCTACAGGCGAATTTCTTCAAAATCTTTAATTACCTTTATTCTGCCTGTGGTTCAAATGATGTTTCATGCTTTGAAGTACATTACGTATTTATCGAGTTCTCCATAGTAAGCCTCCTATACACCCGAGCTGAACTATCCGGTGCCGGCCGCGGTGGCCGAGGGGACTGAGGCGCTCCAGTCACGGTCTGCACGGCCACTACGGTCGGAGGTTCGAATCCCACCTCGGGCATGGATATTTGTGCCGTCCTTAGTCTTAGGTAGTTCATAAGTAGTTTGTAAGCTTAGGGACTGATGACCCCGTAGTTAAGTCCCATAAGTTCCACAAACATTTTGAACCATCCGCCATTTTTTCCCCAAGCTTTAGTAGTTGCCACGTTTCGGACGATCTCACGCGTTATCTCGCGCTCACACTCGCAAACTACTCACTGTATGAGCGTAGAATTTACATCATCGTCTTCGTTAAGAACTACACTAGATTTTCTTTTTAGTTTTATTTATGGCAATAATTTATAAACAGCATATACTGATATTCCACGACCATGCACTTTCTGACGTCGTTACGGAATTTTCGACATGCGAGGAATTTTTTTTCTGTTGAAGTTAGGTGAACACATTAAACGAATGAAATGTTGAAAATACATCAAATATTCATTCTCTCCAAACAGCCACTGTAAGAAATGTATAACTTGAGATGTCGGTTAAATGACGCACTGGGATCCGGCCGTCCGTCTAGTAGTAACACGTCTTCCGTATTAGAGCTCCTAATAATTAGGCACATGTTGTTACTGCATAACATCCATACTTGAAAATACTGGTTCAAATGTTCAAATGTTTGTAAAGCTTATGGGACTTAACTACGGGGTCATCAGTCCCTAAACTTACAAACTACTTATGAACTACTTACGAACTAGGACGGCACAAATATCCATGCCCGAGGGGAGATTCGAACCCCCGACCGCAGTGGCCGTGCAGACCGTGACTGAAGCGCCTCAGTCCCCTCGGCCACCGCGGCCGGCGAAAATACTGGTACTGACTTCTTTTAACCCATTATATTTAATAGTTGCACACTTAAAAAGCGCTGTGTCTCTATGTCATATGCAATTTCAGTTTTTCAGTTATATGAAAAGGATATTCTAAATATCTCAAAACAGAGTGCTTCATTATGTGAGGAAATGAAAACAAGTCAGTTCGTTAGCTAGTGAAGAGATCCTTGCTATCTGTCATTTTCAAGTATTCTCACATAAAATCCTCATTAGATCTAGTAACTTCCGTTCTGTTATTGCTAGGCTTTAAACTGAAGGAAATGTAACTCCTGTTAGGTTTTGGAAACGGAGTAGTAGCTCTGAAACACAATGGACAAGAAGCAAAGAAATAAACATTTGTGAGTGACGAAGGAATATCTGCAAATCGAATAATAGATTACTAACTTTACTCTTTTTAATTCTACAACTATGTATTTCCTTGAATAATGCGACAGTTGATGAAGTTTTGCGTAGTAACCATGTGGCAAAATACTCCCCTTTTCATGTTATCATTTGTCAAAATATTTTGTTACCTCTAACCGTGTATGAGATGCACAATCATTCATTCTGGCCTTATCGCCATCGGAAATAAGTGCGCTAAATAAAATAAAGTTTAGCGGTATGAGTGAAAGGTAAAGATCTCCTCCTAAGTCGAAAATAAAATTCAGTCCATTAGGAAAGTTTCATCCGCAGCAACATATGGTGCAACAAGCACCAAACGGAATATCATAGCAGCCTCTATTTTTTACAGCAAACTTTTCCTAATGTAGCGCAGTCTCTTATTTTGAAGCCAATATCTTATTAACTATGACTATTAACGAAATGACGAGCATTTCGTCACAATGCTGACATATAAAGATTTAAGTTACGGAAAAATTAAATATTTCTACCATTTAGTTTTTGCGAAATCGTTTGTGAAAGATGGCAGGGCACGTACCTCTACGCTGTTAGTGCAGCGCGATTCCAACCATGTTGGGGGAAAAAATGGCGGACGATTCAGCCTGGGTATTTAGGAGCTCTACTCCATAGTTTAACGTTTTCTCGGTACTCTCCTTTACAGCTTTTGGTTTCTACAGGTGCTCAGGAAACGAAAATATTGTTGGAATGGCATTTGCCAGTAGCCGCTTTCGATCGGTGGTAGCATCTATGAACTTTTCTTCAAAATGACAAGACCATGCGTAGGCCCTAACTATTTTTTGTAGGCTGTCACTTATCACGCTTCATACTGGCTACTCATTGACTTAGCAACTCCTTGTTTTTCAAAGGAAATCTGTATAAAGAATAGTTTAATTACAGTTCGTACACCTAGGCTACTTACCCAAGGGTTAATACGCATTTACCAAGTTTCAAAATTATGTTCAAAAAGCTAGGCAGATGACGATAGTAATTGGTGTTTTAATGTATTGATAGTTGACTATGTAATCAACTATCAATACATTAAAACACACCAATTACAATCGTCATCTGCCTAGCTTTTTGAACATAATTTGAAACTTGGTAAATGTGAAAGTTAAGTATAATGAATGTTTATAAACAAATACACGCTGATACACAACGACCTATATAATTACATATCTCTTTCTAAAGTATGATATTCCAACAGTTTTATCACTGCGGTTGCTGCAACTGTATGCCGAACATACACTGGGCATGATTTACCACTAATAATAGCGCCTACACGTTAGTTTAGATTACAAACAGAAGCGTCTGCTCACTCTGCTGCATCAAACAAACGTTCTCAAATATGGCGCCCAATGTTGCTTACTGTTGCCACCCAGAGCGCTGTAGGTTGCCTATAGCCTCTCTATGTTGTTTATATACCTGTTTGGCATCACGTTTCGCTGCATATAACCTCTTGGCTGTCTAAAGTCATCGCTGGTCTTCAGTACGAATTTTATATAAGTTGACGACTTTCAACCATTATATCTTCCACCCTCTTATAGCTATCGACACGGAACTGCTATGGTGTGCAACGTGAAAATTTGTACTACAACAAAATAGAGAGGTCGTTCGTCTCCATTACGAAGTTTTTGCTGAAGAGCAAAAGATTGACACCCACACTTAGAATTTGATATAATTACATATCTCTTTCTAAAGTATGATATTCCAACAGTTTTAACACTGCGGTTGCTGCAGTTGTACGCCGAATATACACTGGGCATCTCCCACATCTTCCACCCCCTTATCGTTATCAACCCTCTACCACCATAGCGCACAATGGGAGTCTGATACCTACTACCACATACCAACACTATTCGTTTGCCATGTGTACTTTTGCCTGCAGAGTAAAATATAGGCTCGAACACCTCAATATATATATATGTTGTCGCGTAAAGTCAGCGCTACACGCCAAACGTAGAAGAACGACGCGCATTCTGAACGGAGTAACCGAAAATGCGCGCCTTCTACAAGCGGCTATATCTAGGCCGACATACCTCTGGACAGCCTGTCAGTTACTATTCAGGAATACGTCAGCAACTATACAGAACTCAGGCAGTTACTATTCGGGAATACGGCAGTTACTAGTGAGAACTCTAACAGTTACTAAGCAGTTTCGAAGTAAGAACTCAGGACAGTACTAAGTTAGAACGCGGCTACGAACGTAGCAGTAACTAGGTCACAGCGCAGCTAGTATCATAGGACGCCGCAAGAAGCTAGAAATGTCAAAGAATCCTGCACCAGTCTCTTTCCTAACTACTAGACCGGGGCGAATAAACAACAAAAGGCGACGAGGTCACAACAATTACATATATGTATGAAAAATACTAACTTGAATTTTCCCGTTCAGGTACCGATGCAAGGATTAAACAGAGGTTGAACAACGCCTCCAGTGTAAGGGGAATATTCGGTGTGCATTTCCCTGGTAAAATGGTTTAATTGTATCTTGTTTCAATGCCGAACTGTGCGAGAGAGATGGTAAAACTAGACAGTGGCGGTAATGATGAGCGCCGGTACCACGGCGGGGCGCTATCGATCGATTACCCGTGTGGTAAGGCGAGGCTATTACGCGCAGAGCATGCGGGCGAGTGCGTCCTTGTCGGCGCGGCGGAGCGTATCCTTGAAAACATTGTGGCCGCGGGGGCAACGCTCCGCGCGCCGCGCTGCGATGGCGGGCGACGCCGGCGGCTGCGGCTGCGGCGGCGGCGGCGCGATGGTATCGCACGAGGTGTGGTGTCGCGGCCCGGCCACGAACCCGGGGCGGGGGGACGGGCGGCCATGCGGGGCCGGGCCGCCGCCGCGCGCATGCCCGCTGCGCCGCCATTGGCCGGCCGCGCCGCGGGGGGCGGGGCCTGCCGCTTCCCGGCCGCCGCCGCCAGGTGCCAGCACCAGGCCCGATTTGGGACGCCCGCCGCCACGCAGCGCACGGAGGAGATGCTGCCGACTGGCGACAGGAACTTGCAAACGCGCCAGCAGCAGACATCGTTGTTGTTGTTGTTGTTGTTGTTGGTGGTGGTGGTGGTTTTGAAAGGGACTAAACATCAAGGGTTATCAGTCCCTTGTTCCAGTCTTAGAGATAAAACATTGTGTTAAGCGTTCCGAAGCATATGCTTTAACACGTCAAACTTTAAAAGAAACATATAAAAACGAAGAAAGGGTCCACATAAATACGAAGAAGGTATAAAAGTACTGGGACAGGACAAGAGTGTTTTTTCTGGGTGATCACATAAACATAAGTATCACATCCAGCCACTCTGTACACATTAAAAACCTACCTAATAGACTTAGGCAAGCGGAGAACAGCAGACATCGCGAGTAACACCATAACAAACCTTACTGCTACTATTACTGCTCGGGGGCTATATAAGAAAGGGCGGGGCCGGGGGCAGGACCTCAGAAATAATGAATAAAAAGAAAAAATTACAGTATTTGTATTAGATGAGAATGTAATCTTTCCCGGCGCATATTGCTGACGAAGAATTCTCGGGCTTCCAGCCGGGTGGCGGTTTCATCAAACTGCGACGTTTCGACGAGTGACATACCCGTCATCTGCTTCGCCAGAAATGACGGGGTATGTCACTCGTCGAAACGTCGCAGTTTGAAGAAACTGCCACCCGGCTGGAAGCCCGAGAATTCTTCATCAGTATTGGTATTATTTTAATGAATGATGCGTCAAAGCATTACCGTGGTAGACAGTCATACTCGAGTGTATTTGTTAGGGGAGTGAGGTGTTAAATTCTTAAATAAATAAAAAAAAAAGTAAAGAAGCACGATCTCGATAAAGTAAAAGGGGTTGACCGCAAAATATCTTATGAATATGAGAACCAAAACTGATACCGAACATCGTGAAGTGTCTACAGTCAATCTGGGTAACTTTGTACAAGCCAGGGTATCTTTGTATCACTTCATATTTGGGTTTCAAACGGCTGATTTTCCACCTACTGGCTTCATATTCTTCTAAAGGTAATTTTTAATACCTCTGTTATAAATAATTCCCCAATAGGCGGAACTCAGCCATATGAAAGCCAAATATCAAGGAGTACAAAGATACCCTGACTGGTAAAAAGTTACCCTGATTGACTGTACTTAGAATTACTATGTTCACATTAATCTAGGCGCCTCCTCTACTCCCAGAAAATGTACGCTGTATTTCCTACTGCTACTACTGCTACCAGCACTAATGCTACTTCTGCTTAAACTTTCTAACTGAAGCAACAACAGAATAGTCGTACACCCTTCTATCCCGATTGGTTTATAGCAGACGGTTAGCTTTGACTCTTTAAAGTGCGTTCGGAACTAAAAATCGAGAAACAGAGGAAAATTCAACATTGTTGTTAAATTTAAGCTAGTTCCATTCTATGCCGACGCCTGGTGCAGAAACTGGTTGTGAATATGTTGAAAGAATGCAATCACGGCAGCGATTTATTTATTTTTAATTTTTTAATTTTCTCGCTCTTTTGGGACATCATGGGATGATGTTTTATCATATATTTTATATGATCTTCAGTTGCGGCAAAAAAGAGGAAAGCGTCAAAAATAAAGGAAAACATTTTCGCAACCAAGACTGCATTCTTTCAACAACAATCCACACTAATATTATACCTGCGAAAGACGCTCTGTCTGTTACGCTTCCATGACTAAACTAATTAACCGATTTTGATTAAATTGAGTATGGAGACATCTAGAACACTGAAGAAGAACGTAGGGTACTGAAGAGAGTGTGTAATTAAAGTTATTTTTTGATTTTATGCCACTCTAAATATTGAACAGCTTAGCTTCAACGTTTCTCTTATAGCTTCTGATACGCTTGAAGACTCCTTGGAAAAAGTATTTATTCTTTGACGTTCGAAATATATCACATTTATTAAATACTTTTAATGGTTGATATGTTGTACGTAATACGATTCAACATTTACATCTACATGGATACTCTGTAAATCATATTGAAGAGCATGGCAGAGGGTTCATCGAACCACTTTTATGATATTTCTCGAAAGTTCCACTCTCTGATAGCTCGCGGGAAAAAGTAACAACTAAATCTTTCTGTTTTCTGTCTGATTTCTCTTATTTTATTATGATGGTCATGTCTCCCTATGTAGGTGGGTGAAACACTATATGTTCGCATTCCGAAGAGAAGCTGAAAGGAATTTCGCAAATAGATCTCGTCGCAACAAATAGCGCCTTTCTTGTAATGATTTCCACCCCAACTCGTGCATTATTTCCGTGCTACTCTCTTCCCTATATCGCGATAATACAAAACGAGCTGCTCTTCTTGTACTTTCTCTAAATCGTCTATCAGTCTCACTTGGTGGATTCCACAAAGCGCAGAGTAGGCAGTTGAATCTTGTAAGCGTCCTGCCGATGAAACATAGTCTTTGGTTCGCTTTCCCTACAATATTTTCTGTGTTTTTTTCCAATTTAGGTTGTTTGTAATGGTTACTCCTAGATATTTAGTTTAATTTACGGCATCAAGGTTTGACTGATCTGATGTGTAACTGAAATTTAAAAAATTTCTTTTAGTGGCCATATGGATGACCTCACACTTATCATTATTAAGGGTCAATTGCTGATTTTTGCACCACGTATAATGAATAAAATGCTTACACAAGACATCAACGACTTGAAACCGACGAACCGATTTCGATGACATTTGAATCCTGGATAATTTCCACGTTGTAACCGCTGCTTCTTGAGTCACCGTTTTTGTCACGAAGCAACATGGTTTCTGTTCGTATTTAATAGCATCTTTATTTTCACGTCGGTAAAGAAGGGCAGTATTTACCGTCATTATACGCACAGTTTATTTTAAACCGGAAAATTGGAAACTTTTATCGTCATGATCCTGGTCATAAGTTACGAACAAAGTTGCGAAATTACCCTACTTTCGATGGGCTTTGACAGGTATGCAACATCAGCGCGAGCGAAGCTGCGCATAAAAGCTAGTTGCTTTCAAATCATCATATTAATACGCGAACACAAAACTGAAGTAACGAGATTTAATATTAATTTCACAAGGATACCCATGAAACTTAAATCATTGAAAACGTACTTTACCGTGGATATACAAAGAAATTAAAATCATGCTTTAAGGTAGTAAATGCTTTCGTATGTGTTTCTCTGATCGTGCTTTCCTTTATCACGCATTAAAATCTCCGATTAGAACAATAATCACTACATCAATACGTGAGTACACAAATTGAAGTACCGGCTTCCAACAATTATTACACAAGGAGGCACATGAAAGTTGTGTAACTGCAACAGTGCACAAAAGACAACAGTCAGGTGTGTACGTAGTTGTTAAGAGTGGTAAAAGTAAGAATTTGTTTTCGTGTGTCCTAATTCTGATGTTGCGTTGATATCAGACAATGAAGTCTGCAACTCTCACAATAAGTGAACACAGAAATTTGAAGTGCTACCGAATTTTGCTTTGTGCTTCTGTGCTAAAAATGTGTCGTAATGAACGTCGCAGCGTTTCCTGAATTCGCATTATACGATGTTAATGTTTTGATGGTTCATTTGCAGTAAAACTCTCTACAATGGCACAATTACTGGGTCTGCGATGAAGCCGGCCGCGGTGGCCGAGGTGACTGAGGCGCTCCAGTCACGGTCAGCACGGCCACTACGGTCGGGGGTTCGAATCCACCCTCGGGCATGGATATTTCTGCCGTCCTAGTTTGTAAGTAGTTCATAAGTAGTTTGTAAATTTAGGGACTGATGACCCCGTAGTTAAGTCCCATAAGCTTAACAAACATTTGAACATTGGTCTGCGATGATGTCAGGAATGGAAATCAAAACTTCATGATAACAAAGTCTGTAAATAACGTTGCGTCTTTCTGCTCATTTTCTGCCGTTAACACACAATTACTAATTTTTAATTTCTTGATTTTGAATAACTACGACGAGGGCAAAAGGATATGATGGAGGATGAGATTGACGGAGAGTGGGGATCGGCGGATAGGAAAAGAATGTACAAAACGATTGCTTTCCTGAAGACGAATATACGTCCCATTCTACATCATCGGTAAGCCGTCTATGTATATCCCTGTAGAAAACGGACGAAAAAAATGCTTCAATCCAAAGTTCAAATGTTCGTAATTCTATGGAACCAAACTACTTGATCATCAGTCCCTAGTCTTACAAACTATTTAAACTAAGTTAAACTAACTTAAGGGCAACACACACATCTCCATGCTCGAGGGAGGATTCGAACCTCTGACGCGAGAGGCCGCGCGATCCATAACATAGCGCTCCAGACGGCTCGGATACTCCCGCGAGTTTGCGTCAATCCACTGGCTTTATAATAAACTAGGTATAACGCGCGGCTTCTCTCGCCTTGATGTCCTTACATGTGTGTCAAGGACCAACGAAAGTGACTAGGATCATCAGGATAAAATTAAATTTTTCATTTTCCGGTTTAAATATAATCAGTCCGTAAAATGACGGTATATAATGTCCTCCTTTATCGAAATGAAAATAAAGATATTATGAAATACGAAAAGAAACTCTGTGGTATCGTGTCTAAACCGTTGACTGAAGAAGCTATACAACATGTAAGTTATGCAGGATTCAAATGTCATCGAAATCGATTCGGCGGTTTGAAGGCGTTGATATCTCGCGTAAGCATTTTATTCATTATGTTGAATCGTATTACGTACAATATATTTAACCATTAAAAGTATTTTAATAAATGCGATAAATTTCAAACGTCAAAGAATGAATAGCTTTTCCAAAGAGTCTACAAGCGTTGCAGAAGCAGTAAGAGAATCGTTGATGCTCAGCTGTTTCTATATTTCGAGTTATGTACTTCAGCAAATATCCAGTACTGCAAATTTTCTAAAGTAGCCTATGTTCTTCTTCAGCGTTCAAGCTATCTCCATATCCAGTTTCATCAAAATCGTTTAGTAATCGGTTTAGTCATAGAAGCGTAACAGACAGAGCTTCTTTTGCATTTATAATACTAGTATGGATGCAAAATAAACTTAGTTTCGGTGCGGGCAGTGGCGGGTTGGACCAAGACTGTTTTGGCTTCCCTGAGGAAATTAATGGATAATGATTTCATGACAAAACTTTTTTTTTCGAATTTCCGTTTATACCATTTAGTCACAGGAAAGCTAATCAGGGAATATATAGATCTGATCGAAGTGTTTTCTGGGTGAGTGTATATTTTCAAGAATTCTTTTATTTAGTTTCCTGTCCATTTCATTCACACTGAGCTACAGCGAAACCTGGCAGGGTATCTTTAGTAATAATAATAATAATAATGCTGATGATGATGATACGTGAACATCAAAGTGTTGTCAGCTTCTGTCCTGCATCCCGATCAGGTGTTATGGTAAGAAAGACAAAAGTAACAACGTTTCCTATTCATGGATTTATATTCTAGAAACGTTCATATTTAACTGGTTCATTTACAGCAGCATATACATCCCGAGCAAATGAAATGCAATGACTGCTAAGCTGATGACGTCGGGAGTGTGAATCAAAACATCGTAATAACTAAGTGCGCAAAAGAAGTTGTTTATTGGCGTCATTATTCCGCTTATTTTCGGTAAGAGTAATTTTGCTGTCATTTGCCGCCGCCGTTCCCGATTTGTAATTTCTTCATTTTGAATAGCTAGACGAGAGAAAGAGGAAATTGGTAAAGACAGGAAGGAGATGGACAGAGGGAGGGGGGGGGATGTAAAGTTTATGGACAGAATGTACCAAACAACTGATCTCAGGGGCAATAATACGTTGCAACCGCTACAGTCGGTAAACCGTCTGATCTTTTGTTAGCGTTTATGCAGCACACGGGCAGTCCAAAAATTGTCAACCCACCGTCTTCACAATAAAGAATGATTTTCTGAGAAAAACGTAATTTTCCAAACTTTCCTTTCGTTTCACACGCCACAGCAACGCAAAGTAGGGTAATGATTTGATGCAAACATTTTATTGGCTCGTCTATGTTGACAAGAATTCTTTTATTTATCTTCCCATTTATTTTGCATCAGATCGAGTTAAAGCGAAAATAGACTGTGTTTAGCTAGTATATTAGAAAATACAAGATTATGGGGGAAAAATGACATTATACACAGCGGCTTGTTACGAAACGTCCAACCATCATCTAATGGTTATTGTGGTTACTTAAGATAAAATCAAATTCAAATTTTTGTAAACGTAAGGGACCAAACTGCTAAGGTCATCCATCCCTAGAGTTACAAACTACTTAAATTTATACTAAGGACAAATCACACAGACACATGCCGGGTTTGCTCAAGCGTTGTACTTCGAAACGTTCCACTGTTATGTTGTTCAACAATGATTGAGCACTCTCGGTTTACAAGCTGTTCTGTTTACAGTTTACATTCTTTATAAGAACAGTATTTTTATACGGACATTGACTGTTGTATAACTAATGAATTCTTGTTGCGAAAAATAAGACGAAAACGGAATAAGTCAAAACTTGTTGATTTGCTTATATATATCTGCATGTCCTCTATGCGTTCATAAACCATTCATTCGATTGCAATGAAACTTTGGTGAACTGTTCACCGTACGCCCACGAAGGTTCCTGACACAAAAACAAAAGAGCGCGACACATAGCTCAGGAGATATGACGTCATAAATAATGAGAGGCCATCGAGTGATAATACCGAGATTTATGCGTCAATTATTGGAAAATGGGAGTAGTTACGGACCTGCAATAAAGTTTGCATGTAATTTCGGACGTTTATGAAGCGTTTTGTAACAAACAGCCACCCCCCCACCCACACACACACACACAAAATGATGAAACGAAAACAAGTCTGCCACTCACAACAGTTTCGCTGTAGATGCAGTAAAACTGTCGCATAAGGCATGACGTTGTATCAAAGTTAACATTACGGATTCGTATGTTACTATTTATTTTTGTCTGCAAGTCTCCCTTAATTCTCCTGCATTCAAAATTAAGCAATCTGGTTTCTTAACCACTATCTACATAAAAGCGAAAGGACACAAACTCACTGACTAAACAGGAAATCTTGAAAACTACTTCTTATGAAGCTGAAATTTGCCAGTAATATGGTTTATAGGTAGAAAACGTCAGCCAACAAAGTATTTTGTAATAGGTGCATGGCGGAGCATACTTCTGCTACAGACTCACGAAATCTACAGTTTCCTTCCTATCTTCACGAAATTTCGCACGCTTGACCTTCCTTTCAAAACAAGTGGAAGCTCACCGTCTACCTCAACTTTCATACGGTGCATGGGGGAGGGTACTTTGCAACATAAAAATTGATCCCTAAATACCTTGGTCGCGCCGTAACTTGAGAACGGTTCCACCGATGTCACAGATTATTTTTTTGTTTTCGTTATTCTCAGAACAAGGGTTGTATGAAATAAAACTGCAATATCTGCGAACAACAAAGTGAGTTGTTCAGTGTGACCATGCGTTTCTATTGCATAGAAACCTATAGTTTTGTTCCGATATTGATGAAATTTTTTACACTCTACCTTAAAAACAAGAGAAATGTCACTGTCTGTATAAAATTTCGTTCGGTGCATGGTGAAGGGTACTGAACTAACGGAATTTTACAAAATTCATAGTTCAGTTTTTATGAATTTTTGCACACATGACCTTTAAACCAAGAGGAAGATCACTGAGTTCATAAATGTTTGTGTGGTACATAACAGAGGGTACCTTGCAGAAAACTTTGCCGAGAAAGGGAAAGGTGGAAATCAACATACAGAGAGATGGATGCAGAAAGAGAGGCGAAGGGGATGTGGATTACGAGAATGTAGGATAAACACCCGGGCAACGCCGGGTTTCAGCTAGTTTATAAATAATTAATTATTATCGTAGAATGGTTGCTTATAGCGTGATATATTGTGTCGATTTTCCAGACAACAACACAGAAAAAATTGCTATTTCGAAAACAACGAAGATTATGCGCTAATCAGACAGTATTAAGCTATAGTGATAAAATAATCGGTGGGAGAGAGATTCGCTTGAGTGATTAACATATTCGTTGACATAGCTTATACTCATTATAGCATAGATAAATGACCAAGCTAAAATAAGTCTTCGTGGAAATTGTGACTGATACCACACGTTCGCCAAAAGTAAAATTTTTAAAAAATATTCATATTTAAACAATTATGACGTAACGAACATTGTCTTCTGTTTTTTTCAAATATAATCAGTCACGATTATGAATACTGAAGAAAGTTAAATGGCGATTCCTCGCATGCAAAACGGATCGAACATATTATTTCATTCGGGTTAGTGGTAATGAACTTCCTACATGCGATAGGGACATTTTGATTAAAAGAGACTATTTGTAATAATTCACGTGTTCCAGTTTGACAGTGCTCAGTTTCACTTACGTTACCAGTCAACTGTATTTTGATTATTGTATGCACACCAGAAAAAAAGTAGTTAATATAACGTATCGTCAACAGCCTGTTTAATTTTAACTGGAGCGATATGGATAATAATACAATGAGCAACGCGAAGTCTATGCCTCTGTTGTCTGGAATTATTCTAAGAGTTACGGATCTAACAAGTAGATGCCAATTCTTGTCACATACTAATTTCAAGGAGTTTCGACACTCCAATACAGAAACCATCGGAATACAAATCTGTGGAAGACTTACGTCAGTAAGCTACCATTTTCGAAAGAATCAAAGGTTATTGCACATGATTATTTCGGTCCAGGTAGACATGTGTGGCATTACAGATACGGGGGGAAGCTGATTGTTTCCATGTGAAAGGCGGTTTTTGTCAGGCTGTTGGGTTCCTCACCCGGCCGGCTAACAGTTTGGACCTAGTGAATGGAATACACGTAATTAGGATTTTCCTGATCTGCTCGGAAACCGGAAACGACGCTCTTGGCTGAGCGAGGGCGGCTCTCCCAGATTGCAACTGAAATACAATAAAGTCACACACATTATTCCAAAACTCCATATAAAATCAAGGAATGATCATACGGCAAATATAATTATATGAACAGATTCAGGAGACTTGTGAGAATCAAACGCTGTAATTACAATTTCGGATAAAAAGCCGATAATTTTCAGTACTATAATAATAATATTATTATTATAAGACATATTTACAATTATTGATACGTAGCGTTTATCAGTAACAGTTTAAGAAGCAAATGGGCAGCATTGCACCACGCTACCTATCTTAAAAGACGTACCACTTTATTTCGGTATTCTTTCAATAAACTTTATTTTACTCTCTTGTTCTGCTTTTCGTTGAAGTAGTAATATTCTGATGACAGAACGTAGATTCCACCACAGAAACACAAAACATGATCCCAGGAAAGCGCATTACATTTATATATGTATTTTATTATAGTTAATATTATTCTTAGTAACGTTCGTTTTATGTTGTAGACTGCCACTTAAATATATCATGGCCGACTAAAAATAGTAGATATACAGCAGATAATTTATATATAAACAATTATATGTATCTGTGGACAAGAACTGAATATATTTGCATAAAACCCATGATAAATTAAATATTAAGTGTGTAACTATATTTCGACGGCGGCAGTATATTTCAACAGTGAGACGAGACGCTTAATAGCTAGCTGAAAAAAGAGCTTGTCTCAACCGATTTTGGTACTGTTAAATATGTATTTGTTTGTTAAATGTAAACAAAATTTGTAGGGAGGTGGTCAAATCACTTAATTCTGTGATATTCAAATGTATAATATTTTGGAAGGGAAATTGTATTCTATTGATGAGGTGTTAAAATGCGCGGATGGATATAAATTTGGGAGCAGGTAGGGCACGCTTTCGAACGCTTGGGAAGAGACTCGTAACTTGGACGTGGTGATGAAAGGTTGTGACGCTTGGCGGTCTGAAGCCGCGTTACAAACTTGTGATTTGAAGAGATAGGCATGTGTGGACTTAGAAAAGTTACGGGACTGTGACTGCAGAACTTAGTCTCTGGTGAAAAGTGATAAACTATGCACGGTAGTAGGGTTCTAGAACTGTGATAATTCAGCAATCGTGTACTCGTGTAATGACAAACTGTGGACTTCACTAATTTACGAGTGATAATTTGGAACTTTTACTCTCGAGTGTGTGTGATACTTATTGTGCCTCTCATGAACAATAGTTGTGGAAATATTCAGTTATTTACCGACGTATAAAGTTGGACCACATCCGCATTTTCATGTCCAAAAAGAGTAGTACACTCCATTTATAAAGAATTACTTCGTGTGTTAATCACTTCTTTATCTTAGAATTCATTTTGTTGGTTATTCAGAGGTTTAATTTGTGTTTGTTAAATATATTTTCACGTCATCATATGCAGATTGGTAGACTGCCTAAACTACAGATTAATTATTGATCTTATTTAAACAGATTTGTTAGCTGTTTAGGGCATCTATATCTACATGGGATACTCTGCAAATCACATGTAAGTGCCTGGCAAAGGGTTCATCGAACCACCGTTATACTATTTATCTCCCATTCCATTCTCGAATAGCGCGCAGGAAGAAAGAACGCCCGATTCTCTCCGTTCGAGCTCTGATTTCTCGTATTTTATTCTGATGATCATTTCTACCTAAGTTAGTGGGAGTCAACAATATATTTTCGCATTCGGAGGAGAATGTTGGCGATGGGAGTTTCGTAAGTAGCCCACGCCGCAGCGATAAGCGTCGTTGTTGTAATGATTCCCATCCCAGATCCAGTATCATTTCCGTAACGCTGTCTCCCCTGTATCGTAACAATACGAAACGAGCTGTCCTTCTTTGGACTCTTTCGATGTCCTTCGTCGAACCCACCTGATAAGGATCCCACACTGGGCAGAAATACTTCAAAAATAGACGGACAAGCGTAATGTATGCAGTTTCTTTTGTAGTTCTGTTGCATCTTTTAAGGGTTCTGCCAATAAAATGCAGTCTCTGGTTCGCCTTCCCGACGACATTATCTACGTTTTCAAACCCAATTTAAGTCTGAAATAATAGTAATTCCTAGGTATTTAGTGGAGTTCACGGCCTTCACTTTTGATTGATTTATCTTGTAAACAAAGTTTAAAGGATTTCTTTTCCTTCTCATGTGGACGACTTCACACTTCTCATTATTTAGTGTCAATTGTCAATTTTTACCCCCTAGTGATATCTTATTCAGATCGTTCTGCAGTTGGTTTTGATCTTTAGATGATTTTACAAAACGGTAAATGACGGTGTCATCTGCAAACAATCTAACAGAGCTACTTAGATTTTCCCCTAAATCGTTTATGTATATAAGGAACAGCAGAAGACCAATAACACTACGCTGGGGAACGCCCGATATCACCTCTGTTTTAGTCGATGCCTTACCATCGATTACTACGAACTGTGTCCTCTCTGACGGGAAATACCCTATTCTAATCGCAAATTTGGGGCGATATACCATAATCACGCAATTTGATTAGAAGCCGTTTGTGAGGTACGGTGTCAAAAGCCTTCTGGAAATTAGGAAATACGGAATCGATTTGCGAACCCTTGTCGATAGCACACATCACGTGTGAATAAAGAGCTAGTTGTGTTTCGCATGAACTATATTTTCTAAATCCGTGTGGACCTTGGGTCAATAGATCATTCTGTTCGAGATAATTCATAATATTTGAATGCAGGATATGTTCCAAAACCCTGCTGCAAATTAACGTCAATGAAATAGAAGCTGACATACATAACTCACCCCTATGAACAGAGGCAACGAGCCATAAACCTTTTACTACCCCGAGTTATGTATTGCCCAATTCTTATTGGTGAGTACCGATAGGTAGGTCGCAGATACATCATCATACACAACAATAAGGAATTTTACGTAGCAGACCTGTAATCGAGCTTAGGCGATTTACTCTCTAGAAGATGATATCGTTAAAGTTATTGCTCAGCTCCGTGACTGTTACTCAACTAAGCATTTTTCGAGGAGAACACAGTCACAAGGACCTTTATTTTGCTTCCGAGTCCAGTTTTTGGGTATAGTGACCAACTCATGAGGCTATTTTTTATTTTCTTATTTTTATTTATTTTTTAATTAGAGAATCATAATCGCCAGCACCGTGTTCGTCTCCTCACAAACTCCACAGGAAGTTTTAAGTAATTCGCACACGTCTATATGTAGTGTCGATGAGAGGAGCAAAAATACGTATGGTACTCTGCACGCAGTTACGTACTCTGAAAGCATAAGTATCAAAACAAAGCGCCGTTGACTAAAATAAATTATGTAAATGCATATAACACATTCATTCTCTTTGTTTCCATTTTCAACTCCTTAGCTTGTTTTTTCTATAAGCCATATTTGCAGCATGTAAATTCTTATGCAGTACCGGAGCAGACGACACATGATGCTGATGGTTTTGATCTGCTCATGTTACCAAAATAACGTCCTCAGCGTTTTGTGGCGGTTATTTATGAGGAGGGTTTGTGTATTTGCGTATGTAATTTCCTGCCGCTACGCCTGAGAATTCGCCCAACCGCAGTTATTTCATGCTACCACCCGTGCGAAACGTAGACAGGTCGCTGTCATAAAACGCGAGGAGCCATCGGAAGATGAGCGTAACAACCCGTACCCAGAACCGGTAGTAAAATAAAGCTTCTCAAAAGTTGAGGCAGACACAAACATCCTTAATAATTGAAATTAGCGACTACCTTAAGATTGGTTTGGCCATCACATTGTTTTAGTACTCATGGTATTAGTTTCCTTCAACCTCTTAAACTACAAACTAATGTATATCTCTAGTTCAAAGCCTAAATACGTTTTAAAAGGTCGAGGCTACAATCGCGATTATGTTGGTCGGTTCGTAGTTGAGTTAGGCTCATGGAGGTGAAAAGTTGTTTGTTTAGCTCGAACGACCGCCCATTTATATTGTCATTAGACCACCTGTTTTACTGCAGCTACGTTGCAGAACATAAGCACAGTTTGATCGACAAACCGGAGCTGGCGCTTCGAGAAATTATGTGATCGATTATTTCCTTTTGTACAAGATGTCAAACTGGAGTGACATTAATGCTCACCTAAGGCGGCCAACCGTCCCGGATTCTGACGTACCGTCCCGCACTGGAAACTTCATAAAAGTGTCCCGCAAAATGCCTTATTTGCCCCGCATCCCGGTAATTTTTCACATTCCACCGACTGCAAATTATTCCCACGTATCGTAAGCATTACGAATCAGGATATGAAGATTTATGGCAGTGATTGTGTACAGTACTTTTGTTGTCTAGAAAAGAAATAAATATTTAGTACGACTAGGTGAAAAACCTGTAGCTGTTAGCGCGGGGTGACCATTCTTAATTCTCTGAGATTGCTAACAATCTCAATAACTGTAGGTTCCAAACGAAACTTTCCGGGAGATGTCGAATTACAACGGACGGTTTCTTCGGTTGCAAGCTAGTCCGCGCGGAGACTCGACATTGTTGATTTGTGTTTGCATGCTTCGCCGGGTTCCGTGAACAAATTTGTTTGTTTTATTTAGTAATGCCGTCGACTATTACAAAAATGAAAAAAAAAAATGTCAACTGACCAAGCACTTGAAAAAGGGGTTACCTTTTTACAGAAGTGCACACCACCTTCAGAAGTGCGGTGCAAAACGTGTAATGAGGTGTCCTCAGTTGCTCACATCAGTAAACATGTCATTTAACATCTGACAACAATAAAGGGGCTCAGACTGCCACGGATAAATCATCAATCTCAACTTATTTCTGTCAAGAAAACTTCACTGGCTAAGAAGAACTTGTAAGAACCGAAGGTTTGTGGACTTTCCACAATCAGACATTTATATCGATGGAATTGACTCAAAAAGTGTTTCAAAAGAAGTTTCGTTTCGGCATAAACTAAGTGCAAAGCAGTAATAAAGAATGTGAAAGCTTCTTTTTCTTTAGCTAACCGTAAGACAGAACCTCAGAACAAAAGACTTTCCATTTATCAGTATCTGTACTGACATTTCAAATCACAAAGACCTCAAAATATATCCAATATTAGTGCGGCACTTTCATCCAAAGACTGGAATTAATGTAAAAATATTAGATATGCTGAATTTCCCTGGTGAAACTGCAGTTATTGTATATCATTCTTCAACGGATATACTTGAAAATCAATGGGGGAAAGAGAAAGTCATGGTAATTCGTGCAGATATTACCAATAGAAATTTCGGCGGAGTTCAACGTGAATGACAATGCAAAGCTTTCTTCAAACTTCATGAGGGAAAAAAAAAGAGTTGGCGTGGGGTCGGCAGCGCATATTGCACACAGCTCTACATAAAAATCAACAGATTTGTTACCAGTGGACGTCGAATATATTGTTACCAAGATTTATTCTTACTATTACACAGTGTAGAAGGTCTCAAAATTTTTGCGAACACAGAAATGCAATACAAAAGAATCCTGGGATATAATAAACACGATGGTTTGCACTTTTGCCTACATTAGAGACAGTTCTGACACTGAGTCGCGTGATCGTAGTACCCAAACACATCCTCAAAACGTCCCGCATTGAGATTTGAAAAAGTTGGCCGCCTTATGCTCACCCAGTGACTCCATCGTTACGTACAACGTTCGGATTTTACGTGCAAAAACTAACTATGTGTGAGGTTTTGTAATGGCATCTCTTTTATACTTTAACACTAGATGATCGCTTAAGTTCTGACAGATACATATTCCCGGCATAGGCAACCCGCGCATCAGCGGATCTAAGCTGTTGTAAATTGTCGTAAAAGAAATGTCCAGTTGTTACAATTGTAATACATGTTTTTCCCTCGTTTTGATTACTTATTTACTGCAACGTCTGAAGTAAATTAAAGCTAACGGTGCAGTGTTGACCCTCTGTATCAAAGATAGGCCTACAGTAAAGTTTCAAGTGACTTATCCTGCATTCCCTTTAAGTGCAAATCATAAAAAATGCTCAGTTTTCTATTGGTGTGTTTTTGAGATATTTGTTCATCTATTGCTCCTTTGGTTGAGAAAACCACACTTTTGAGTGTCTACACCTTCTTTAAAAATATTTTCGTTTGTTATTGACAATTCTTGATCGAACATGGTTGACATACAACTACTGCAAAGTGGGGAAAGCAGTAGTGACGGAATTTTTCACTATGTCTGTGTTCTTTGCAACAATATGTTCTTCTTTCAACGTGGCAACAACGAAATTCAGTGATAATACGTGTTTTCGGTGTGGAATACTTTTGTGACAGCTGACCCAGGGGCATTTTTATTGCAGTTTTCCGTTGTCACTTTCGTCTTTGTACTCAAAATTCTCGTACCAAAAGTTACTTGTTTCAGCATGGCAACAAGGAAAGTTATTAACTACATCTTATGTCGACGTGGAATGCTTTTGTGGCATATGACTTGGGTGGATTTTTAACTACAGTATTTTGTTATCAGTTTCGTCTCTGTACTCAAATTTTCGTCCAACAAAATTCACAACCAAACCGTTTGAAAGCAATTTTACACATTTGTAGACTTAATTCGTTTACTATCAATAAAATTCTTCTGGGTATGATACCGCGTCGTCATTTTGTAAACTGTACCGACGTTTCGGCCACTGTTGCAGGCGGCCTTCATCAGGGTCTGTGCCTGACACAGACCCTGATGAAGGCCGCCAGCAACAGAGGCGGAAACGTCGGCACAGTTTACAAAATGACGACGCGGTATCACGTTTGCATTTAATTCGTTTAGTAAACATGAGATAAATGTAGACTAGCATTTATGAAAGCAGTTGTTACAACACATTAACAACAAATGCAAATCAATGGTCATTAGTGTTCGTCATAACAATTACTGTTCACTGTATGTTTCGCAGCTCGTTTAGACTATGTACTTACATTAAAGCCAACACAAATATTTACACAGTGGCACTTTTGTTGTTACTGCAAACCTCAGCTAACTGTTATACTTCCAAATAGATCTGTATTTACTAACAGATTCGTGGCATTTCATTACCGCATTTTTAGGAAATATACCAGTCTCGTCAACTCGCAGTCTGACGGAACTTGATGCACATCCATATTCAAGTGTCCATCTTTAGTTAAACGTGTAACTGTAAACAGGTAAAATTCTCGAGTGGGTGTGGCATACCAGGTGTCAGCCGATACCCCAAATAACATGGCGGACGCCAGTTCAATTTGCCTCAAACATGGCGCACCTATCGCCACTCTATGACATTTAAGCACTTTGGTCATACCATTATACTAACTGGATGATTAATTGAGGTTGTCACAGCGAGTCAGCCAAAGTGCCCATATTGTTTCTTACCTAATTACAACGTGGCTACTAATCAGTATTACTAGAAACCAAAACAAAATACGTTTCGAATCCGCTCCGATGTCAACCAGTTAGATCGCATGTTGATGTAAATATCGAAACAAGATGTAATCAAGCAATTATTGTGACTTAGTAACAGCCGAAAATTAGCTTTACTAATTACAACATGGTGGTCAGTGTCTAATCGTTTGTAAAACATAAAGCGCAGGCCGCTGAGGTTCTATGTTGAGCGTTATACATAAGGTCATATAGCATTGCTCTCTATACTATGTAGATGCTGAACTTCAGATGTATGAGCGTGCCACCCATAGATATTCATATTCTGTTTCTTGTCAAATTCAAATATGGCTGCTATGGAGAATTACAAGAAAACGAACAGAAAATACGTTTTAATTCCGCTCCCATATTACCCTGTTACATCGCGTATTGACATAAATTACAAATCATGGGATAAGCAAGCAATTCTCTGTAGTGTAATAAATGATGCAAATTCGTATGACAAATTTAAACATAGCGAAAACTTGTAGAACACATTTGAATGTGCTGGCACGCTCAGGACTAGAGTTATACATCCAATTTGTATAGAGATCACTGCCACAGAGATCAGTACATGCCATTCTTTTGTAAGTTCAGTGCTGACGTTTGGAGCGCTACGGTCACTTGATCGTCCCGACACCGTTGACTCCTTCTCCGCTACAGAATCTATTGTCATTCCAAGTGTCAGACGTAAACTTTTACATGTATGACTGTGACAGTGTCAAAATATGAATTAAAGACGCTGAGGATTGTATAAATATGGTATGCATTGTGTTTAATCATAGAAAAACATTGAATAAAAAAATCCTGATGTATTTAACAGTAATGCGCCATGGCAGTGAGCTCTCGAGGGTAGGCATATCTGTAAAAACAAGTATCCCTGAGTGGCGATACATGCACCAAAGCTTCAGTGGCATGTGGAGTCATACTGCACGTCGTGAGAAATGTCGCGATAGATCATTATGAATCTCAGTAACTTTACATATGCGCTTACATGTAAAGATTTTTTTATTTAAATGTTTTGAACCTCGCAAAAAAATCGGGAAGCTACTTCTCCTCTTTTAGCACTCTGATCATCAAATACTTGCCTTTTGTTGTGCTGTGATAAGACATTTTCCACTGCTGTTACATGTTACACCAAATTAGTTTCGTATACCACTGGTAAACAAACCGTTGGATGCATGCAGTATCATTGCCTATCATAATCAAAGACAAAATTTAATAGACACTTTGAACTGATCAACATATCGTTGGTATAAATATAAAGAAGTTATTGTAACCATAAAACGTCGTTGAGATACATCAGCAGATAACATACATAGCAATTTCTTACAGTATATTATAACTGTTCCATATTGGTGGCATGACAACGACCTTCTATGTTCAAAATGTTCAAATGTTTGTTAAGCTTAAGGGACTTAACTACGGGGTCATCAGTCTTTAAACTTACAAACTGCTTATGAACTACCTACAACTAAGGACGGCACAAATATCCAGGCCCGAGGGGGGATTCGAACCCCCGACCGTAGTGGCACGAAATTTGTATCACACAATGGCAGATAACCTAAAGACGGCTTTGTAGCGAAATCGCCATAGTTGAATAAATATAGAAATATTAAAGCAATGATTTGGAATTAATACAAGTTATATTATGTCGTTAAGTGACATATTTAACGCTGCAGGACCCAAATATTACAAACTGTTTGTCTTTTATTACAGCAATGTTCTTCTATCATCAGAACGTCACTTCCGGGATTCTGGTTGTCATCCTGGATCCGAATCTACATCTACATTTACATAAATACTGATGTGCATGGCAGCGGGTTCATCGAACTGCTTTTATGATATTTCTCTGCCTTCTCTAATGGTGCCCGGGAAAAAGGAGTATGTAAATGTTTCCGTTTTCGATCTAATTTCTCTTAATTTATAATGATGATGGTGTCTCCCTATGTAGATGGGTGTACAAATATGTTCGCATTCCGAAGACAAAGTCGGTGGACGTTGTTTCACAAATAAATCTCGCCGCAACGAATAACGCCTTTGTTTGAATGATTTCCACCCCAACTCGTGCATCATTTTCGTGACACTCTCTCCCTTATATCGCGATAATACGAAACGAGCTGCCCTTCTCTGAACTTACTTTGCAACCTCCGTCAGTCTAACGTGATAGGGATCCGACAATGCGCGGCAATACTCCAAAACAGTACTCACAAGTGTAGTGCAGGCAGTTTCTTTAGCATCTCTGTTGCTTCAGCTGACGTGACGTACCTTTTGGTCGCCTTCCATACAGTATTTTCTGTGTGATATTTCGAATTTACTTTTTTCGTATTTGTTATTCCTGGGAATTTCGTTGAATTTACGGCCTGAAAAATCGGACGGATTTGTAGTGCAAATGAAGTTTAGCAGATTTCTTTTAGTGCTCATATGGTTGACTTCACACTTATCGACGGGCAATTTCGCACTATGGAAATATCGAAACATTTTGCGGTTGCTTGTGATCTTCTGGTGCCTTTATTAACCGATATATGACAGCTTCATCCGCGATAAGTCTAAGAGAGCTGCTCACGTTGTCTCCTAAATCGGGTATGAAGATGCGGAACAGGGATATGCCAGATATCACCTCTGTTTTACTCGATGACTTTCCATTAATAATCACGTAGTGTGGCCCTTTCTGACAGGAAATCGTGAATCCGTTCACACAACTATGGCGATATTCTTGGACTTAACTGCTTGTTTATTAGTCCCTAGCTTAAACTATGTTAAACTAACCTAAGGACAACACATACGCCCATACCCGAGGGAGGACTCGAACCTCCGAACGGCCGCGCGCACTGTAGTACAGCGCCTCAGTGCGCTCGGCTGTGTCGACGCGGCGGCGATATTCCATACGCACGCAATGTAATTAGAGGCCGCTTGTGATGTACAATATCAAAAGCCTTCCGAAAATCTGAAAATATGGAATCAATTTCAGATCCCTTGTCGATAGCACTCATTATATCATGTAAGAACCAGCTGCGTTTCATAAAATCGATACTTTCCAAATCCGTGGTGATTATGGATCAATAGGTCGCTCTCTTCGAGGTATTCCATAATGACTGAGGAAAGTACGAGGCGTGTTTTTTTAAGTAAGTACCATTTTGAAATTAAAAAAAAAGACGTGCTAAGATATCTCAATAATTTTATTTTTATATGAAAGCCTGTACCTTAATCTACTTTTCTACATAATTTCCGTCAACAATGAGGCACTTGTCATGACGTTGTACCAATTTATGAACACTCTCCTCATAGAAGATTGCCGCCTGACTTGTTAACCATTGCATCACAACTGTTTTGACTTAGTCATCGTATTGCTCGGTCACAATGCCATACAAGCACTATGAGAAATATTAGGAAAGTCATCCCGCAAGGAGGAAATCGTAAAGCGTATGTTTTTTCTCACCTTATTTTCCACTTCCTGCACCAAACTTTCATTAACGACCAAAGGACGCCCACTCCGTTGTTCATCATGCACAGATCTCACAATGAATATCGATCGTTTTTAGGCATTTAGCACTAAGAAATGTTATAACAGCCAGTACTTCACAGTTGGCGGGATTCACGATTATCGGAGGAATCTTAAATACTCAGTACAGAACGTAAACGAGGAAGAATCAGACTGTAATGACGTCAATGTGTAAACAACAGATGTAGGTACCCGGTGCGCATAAAATTATTCAAATCTCTTAGCATGTCTTTTTTTTAAATTTCAAAACGGTACATACTCAAAAAACACGCCTTGTATATGTTCCAACATCCTGCTGCAAACCGACGTCAATGATATAGGTAGATTAACGACAAAGGCCGTTGAGCCGGCCATACTGGATGTGGCTTTAGGCAGTTTTTCATGTGCTACTAGGTGAATAACGGGCTGGCATCACGTCCCACGTCAGTTATACGACGCATTCCGAAAGCATTCGTGCTGTTTTACAAGGCTAACACCATACACAGGCAATTGGGCTACACAAATTACCTCCGGCGGGGGGGGGGGGGGGGGGGGATGGCCACCCTCTGAAACTTTAACAGTACCAAAGTCGATTTAACCATGGCAACCTTGTTTCAGCGCAAGACAAAGGCATAATGGGATTTACCCAAGTGTGACATGGTAATTGGGACATTCGTGGGAGCGTGCTCGGACGACCAAAGGGTGAAGGCAACCTCTCGAGAAAAGCAGGAAATCCGGGTTGGGATCCCGGTCCGACATAACTTTTCAAACATCGGGTAAAAAAAAAAAAAGTGGAGCTGAAGTAGGAAGTTCACTACCTGCGAAGACATACCTGTAAATTGAGCTCACTTCTGACAACAAATACGCTTTATTTCACGAACCTCTGATTACCAAACAAAAGATATCCCAATTTCCAGTTTTGTAGATTGCTCTGCTTATAAGTACTGCGTACTATACCAAAGAACGGATGGCTGGTACTTTATTTAATATTTATTTATTTTAACTCAGTGACACCAGTATTTTCGGATGTTTACGTCGACGAGAGAATTAAGCGCCGCTATCTTATCTGTAGCAATACGAACCAACACTGAATTCATGTGGCTAGGATATATTTCCTCTTTCTATATTACAAACTTACCGGAATTTCTTTGCTACTTTCGGTAAGTTTTATTTATATTTGACGAATTTGTTGACTCAGTGATAATGCAACGAATGGTTCCGTTCTTAACGACTAAAAGACAATAGGCTAAGGGCACAATAGCCGGCCGCGGTGGCCGAGGGGACTGAGGCGCTCCAGTCACGGTCTGCTCGGCCACTACGGTAGGGGGTTCGAATCCCCCCCTCGGGCATGGATATTTGTGGCGTTCTTAGTATTAGTTAGTTCATAAGTAGTTTGTAAGTTTAGGGACTGATGACCCCGTAGTTAAATCCCATAAGCTATACAAACATTTGAACATTTTAAGGGCACAATAGGCTAAATTTCGTTGCGAAGCATGAGCTGACGTATAACGTCTACGAGAGTGGAGTCGAATGTGGCCTTCCAAAATGTGAAACATCTAATTTATTATGCTTTGGCCCAGTCGTTGCAAGTAAACGGTGTCTAAAATAAAACTGGCCTGCAAGACAGACAGGCGAAGAGACATCATCTGGCAAGGTAAGAAAGATGTGAGGTGCGTTGACCATGTTCAGTTGCATGAGAATTTACCGCGTCATTTTATTTTAGGTGCACTATAAGAAATTTATTCTGGCATTTGTCTATATCTTCTCTGGCAAAGTAGCTAAGGACAATATGAGCAACTTCAGCATTTCACTCTGATAGGCTCGTTTGGCTCTCTTGAGCAATGTGGAAGACTGGAGGTACGTTACACGGCCGCACTGGGGTGTAGCCAGTTAACCCAATTGAAACCCTACATTGACACTTCTGGCCAAGCCTATACGAATTTATTTTTTTCCTTTGGCAGTTTTGTAGACTGCAGGACACGTCAAAGCTACCAGTTTTATGAGCCACGTTCACACAGCTACTGATAGTCAAAAATGTTCAAATGTTTGTAGAACTTATGGGACTTAACTATGCGGTCATCAGTCCCTAAGCTTACAAGCTACTTATGAACTACTTAAGACTAAGGACGGCACAGATATCCATGCCCGAGGGGGGATTCGAACCCCCGACCGTAGTGGCCGTGCAGACCGTGACTGGAGCGCCTCAGTCTCCTCGGCCACCGCGGCCGGCTACTGACAGTCGCTGGCACTGGTATGCACCAAACATCCACACACGTTAAGTTGAACTTCAAAACTGGACAAGAGTGCAGATCCTTACCTAAGCTGTTTGTCGCGGGTGGGAGACTTCGCAATTGTTTTCGTGGAAGCGAAGGAGATGGTCATTGTTGTCCTCGTTGTACTCACGTATGCAGCCCTCTTGTATCTATGCTACAGATACAAATCTTCATAAATTGCGTAATTTGAGCAAAATATTTTTTGAAACGTACTATTACCAGTTAAGTTACAGTGCACAAGACGAATAAGGGTGACTCGTTTGCTGCTGCCAAATGGGTTGCTTTCAAACATTGGAGAGCTGCGCGGAGCTAATTACAAATTCGTTCCGTTCGTGCCACTCGGTACTGGTGTTCCGAATAACTTATTTCTCAATTAACGAGGTTCAATACGGGGACAGAAAAACTGATGAAAAGCACGACTTCGGAATCTGGCGTCATTGCAAAGGAAACTGCTGGAAAATTTACGTAAAATAGTAGAAGATCGTGAGTTACATGTAGGAGAAAGGGATGTTAGATTGGATAGTTAGTACTCCAAGGCCATTTCAAGTTAAACTCGCCTGATTCTGAGGACTACAAAAACAGTCATGCCCGAGGAATGACGGGAACCGAAGACGCGTGGCGCTCCCGACCACACGGCCATTCCCGCGCGGCGCCATATGTAGTAAAAATAATCATTGTGTAATTTAGAAGAATATACCACCCGTGAAAAAAAAAATCGCTACAGTAGTTCTTAATGAAAGGTTCTCATGTAAAAAAATTACACGTGCTAAATTCATGAGAAATAGAAAAACTTTGAGTGGAATAGTAGCAAATATGTTTATTGAAATATTATTTAACCAACAATATTATACGAAAAATTGACAGGTAAAGTAATACTTTAAATATGAATTAATAAACCTTGAGATGGTTTTTCGTCTCAAATGTGCCCATTACATTGAAGGTGAAGCAATGAATTAAAATTTGTGATGGGGCCGGGAATCGAACCCGGACCTCCATGCTTACTAGGCAGACTTCTTACCACTAGACCACCACACCAGTAGTGATTAAGGCGCCTCGGAATAGTCTAAGTACGACTTCCCTCCACGTCACAAACTTTAATTCGTACTTAGACTATTCCGAGGCGCCTTAATCGTTGGTGGTGCAAGCATGGAGGTCCGGGTTCGATTCCCAGCCGCATCACAAATTTTAATTCATTGCTTCACCTTCAATGTCATGGACATATTTGAGACGAAAAACCGTCTCAGTGTTTCTTAATTTATATTTAAATTAATATTTATATCATCTTAACAGGAATGTTCCACTATGTGCATTGCCGGAGTCCTATTCCGCTGCATGGAGAGCTTTGGCAGTAGTGGCAATTATCTGTGGAACAAGTAAACTGAATTAAAGTTTGTGACGTGGAGGGTTCGATTCCCGGCCGCATCACAAATTATAATTCATTGCTCCACCTACATCTTCAAATAAAGTAATAATCGTCATCGTCTGCTCAGCTGCAGTGTCATACGTGTATGCAAACGCATTTTTCCGCAATGAATATAACATTGACTGGAATTACGTACAATAAAAACAATCAAAGTCTAATTTGATTTTATCGTCTTGCCCACACAAGACCTCCAAAGCACTGAAATTTTTTGATGAGACTAGTTTTTAATTATTATTACTTCACTTGCACCTATTTCTGCGTGATTTGCTTTGATGACAAGTTCTGCTTTACTAAAGATAGATGAGACAATTTTTATTCATTGATATCGTTTTCTCACATGTATTTTTCTTTCCTTTTAAATTAATTGACACTTCCATTTAGTTTTGTCTAGTGAAGATGTTAAAATGATAGCCGCGGTGGAGTAGCCGAGCGGTCTAAAGCGTCTCGCTGCGGAGCGCGCGGTTGCTCGCCGTGGAGGTTCGAGTCCTTCCTGGGGCATGGGTGTGTGTGTTTGTCCTTAGGTTAGTTTACCTACGTTTACGTAGTTTGTAAGCTACGGATTGATGACCACGCAGTTTGGTCCGATAGATTTACAAACATTTGATTTGTTAAAATGATAGTTTCCGCCATCTATGCTCTCTTGTCTCCACGATTGCCTATTCTGTTTGTAAAAGGTCTGTAGCGTAGACCATTAATTGTTTGGAACTTCCTCCTACTCAACCGCAGTACAAAGATATTAAAAAAAGTAGCAAAAGCAGGCTATTGTTTGAACAGAAGCACGCTATTGTTTTCTAGCGTATAATTACATAATAATTGACTAAAATTCCCAACTATTTAGTTTTTATAAGCGTAATGTCTATGAAATAATAGCAATTTATAAACAAAAGACTACTGGTCAGTTGACACCACGTAACAGAACAAAACAAAAATGTTAAAATATTTGTAAATCTATATGGTAGCCGCGGTGGCCGAGGGGACTGAGGAGCTTCAGTCACGGTCTGCACGGCCACTACGGTCGGGGGTTCGAATCCCCCCTCGGGCATGGATATTTGTGCCGTCCTAGTTCGTAAGTAGTTCATAAGTAGTTTGTAAGTTTAGGGACTGATGACCCCGTAGTTAAGTCCCATAAGCTTTAAAAACATATATATATGTAAATCTATCGGACTCATCTGCGTGGTTATTAGACCGTATCTTACAAACGACTTAAACAAAGGTAAACTAACCTAAGGAGAACACAAACCCCTGACGGCGAACGGCCGCGCACACCGCAGCACGGCGTCCCAGTACGCACGGCTAATCCACCGCGCCACCTCGTAACAAACATACCTTCATTTGCGCGGTGAAGTGACTGGCAACAATGCGTCAGTATGGTTACTCACTCTCTTTGACTAGCGGACTGCAATTGTGAATCCCTCCACCACAGGGCAAAAATACTGACTTCAGAAACACCTTACCCTTCTATCCCCCCCTCCCCCTAACCCAGTATTGCATCACCGGCAAATGAATCAATTCAAAATATTCGACACATACCAAGCAACAGCGGAAATCAAGACTTCTAAGACACCAAAGAAGGCGGGAAGGCGTTTTGTTGGGTACAGAGGTGATGGACGCTGTCTTTCAAGCCGTCGGTTGTGTAATTGGAACATTCCTCGTACAAAGCCAGACGCAGGGCCGTCTCTTTTTGTGCTCCATTACTGCACCGTTTGCAGCAAGAACTGGCTGGAAATCGATCAACGTAGTCGCACAAGAAAGTGCTCTTTCGCTGGGATAGGGCTGCAGCAAACATATCAAGATTCACAGCGGCCAGAGTGCATCAGCTGACATTTGAATAGTTTACTTCTTTGTCCGTTTTGTACTACTGCTTTAGCCTCAAATGACTTCTGCATTTTTACCGAGTTAAAATATGAATTCGTATTGAAAAAACAGTTCATAAACAAAGGAAATTAAATATATATAAAGATTTTGAATAGTTGGACTAAGCATGTTTCTTTCTCTATGGAACGAAAGAGAAATTAGCATCTCAATCAAGCACACATTTCTCGAATTTGAGTACACAATGTCAGATATAATTGTAAAAATTAGAGGGTCTTTCATGAGGAACAGTATATTTACCATGATACATCCGTTGTAAAGGAACAAATATATAAATATTAAATATACAGATATTGATTCGCAAATTGCTAAAACTTCCGACTTCATACTTTCGTCGAATTTGAAAATTTGAACACGTTTCTCGGCCAGACGCAAACTTCCATATGTCACATTTGCCTACATTCTCTGGTGCTTGCACACATTTAGTTTGATTTCCGCGACGGGGAGGCACATAAGTACATCCACATCTACATATATACTCCGCAATCCACTGTAAGATGCGTGGCGGAAGGTACACTGTGCCGCTACTAGGCCTTTCCTATTCCACTCCCAAATAGAACGAGGGAAAAAAGAATTTGTTACAAGTGAAAAACCCTCAGCCGGCCGCAGTGGCCGAGGTGACTGAGGCGCTCCAGTCACGGTCAGCACGGCCACTGCGGTCGGGGGTTCGAATCCCCCCTCGGGCATGGATATTTGTGCCGTCCTAGTTCGTAAGTAGTTCATAAGTAGTGTGTAAGTTTAGGGATTGATGACCCCGTAGTTAAGTCCCATATGCTTAACAAACATTCGAACATTCGAAAAACCCTCAGCTGTTATTTTTTGATTTTAATGACCAGTTTCTTCTTCAGCCCATTTAAGAATCCATGCCGATGTCGGCTACATATTGAAGAGATGGGTTGATACGTAATATACAATGATACGCAATGCATTACAGCATGGATTCTTGAAGTGGCTGAAGAAGAGATTAGTGTATTCTCGAAATTAGTTATTAAAATCCAAATATAACGGCTGAAGGTTTTTCATTTGTAACAATAATAGAACGCCGTCGTCCCAACATCCTTCAAATCAAGGTGGACACACAAAGAAAAAAGAATGGCTATATACTTCAGTACGAGCCCTAATTTCTCTTGTCTTTGTGATCTTTACGGAAAATGTAAATAGGCGGCAACAAGATTGTTCTGCACTCAGCTTCAAATTCCGGCCCTATAAATTTCCTCAACAGATTTTCTCGAAAAGAACGTCGTCTTCTCTCCAGCGATTCCCATATGAATTCCCGGAGCATTTCTGTGACTCGCGCATTGGTCGAACATACCAGTAACGAACCTAGTTGCTCGCCTCTGAATTGCTTCCACGTCTTCCTTAAAACTGATCTGCTGCGGGTCCGAAACACTTGGGCAATACTCAAGACGTGGTTGTACAAGCGTTTTATACGCGGCCTTCTTTAAAGATGAAGTACATCTTCCCAAAATTCTCCCAATAAACCGAAGTCGGCTGTCCGCCTTACTCACAACTGTCCTTACACGTTCGTTCCATTTCATATCGCTCTCCAATGTTACGCCTAGATATTTGAACGTGTAGCGTCCCCTGGTGAAACGATATTAATAGTAAGAGACACCGTATTGAATGCTAATCAAAAACCTAAGTGCATTGACGCCAAAGATAAATCGTTACCAAGGACCCCCCTTTATTTTCCTTTTTTTTCTTTCTTTCCCTTTTTTACAACAAATATATTTTTATATTGTCTTGAATGTTATCTCACCTCTTTGTTCGAGTACTATTTAAACAACTGTTCAATTTGTAATCCTTCTTGTATTGTCCCTGTATGTGTCATGTCGTGATTTGAAAGGACGATATTATCATAATTTTACGAGAGTCGCTGTTAGATTGTTTTTTCTCAACAATAGTTTTCAAGGCCAGTTAAATGACTGAAAAATGTCAGATATTATCTTTAATAGAAATGTCAAACAGTTTATCGTGTTCCTTCATAGTAACAGTTTCCTTACAAATACTTTACTCCAGTTGACAAAGGATTTTAGCTCCAGTTACAGTATCTGCAACATCGGCTGCTGAACTGCAGTCAGCGGTCGCCATTTGATAATTCTAATAAATAATTATTAAATGATTCAGGGACGGGTCTTGAAATATAATAGAACTTTTAAGAATTATTTTCCAGCTTGGAAGCCGATTCTGGACGGCGGTGGAATAAACTGTAATGTTTCACTCAGATCTTAATGAAATTCAGCCGCGGCGGAATAGCCGTGCGCAGTGAGGCGCCCTGCTACGGTGCGCGCGGCCGTTTCTCGACGGAGGTTGGAGTCCTCCCTCGGGCATGGGTGTGTGTTGTTCTTAGGAAAAGTTAGTTTAAGTAGTTTGTAAGTTTAGGGACCGATAACCACTGCAGTACCTTTACAAACATTTGTATTATTATCATCATTATTTAATTTTCGTAAGTACGTCTACGGACAGAAATGAAGGGATCCTGGTTGAATTTTGCGAAGCTCAAGATTTTCAGGCTTACCATCCACAAAGACAGCCGCCGATCATTCGCTATCATCAGTCTCACGCGTTCGATGTTGTTGGGACTGTGATTGTGGACGGTCGACCACAAAGTGGTTCATTCTCGATACCTTCCATTCCATCCCTAACCCGTAGAAACAAACACACGCTTTTTACTCACTGCATCAACATCATAAACTTGCACTAACATCCCATGGGTCTGTGTTACCGTTTTGCCAAATTTGAAACTAAACTTGATGTTGCCGGCCGCGGTGACTGAGGCGCTCCAGTCACGGTCAGCACGGCCACTACGGTCGGGGGTGCGAATCCCCCCTGGGGCATGGATATTTGTGCCGTCCTAGTTCGTAAGTAGTTCATAAGTAGTTTGTAAGTTTAGGGACTGATGACCCCGTAGTTAAGACCCATAAGCTTAACAAACATTTGAACATTTGAAACTTGATGTTAACGCATTGCTCCATGTTACAATGACACGAGTTCCCACACTGACCATTTTAACTGTGACACGGCGAGTACAACCGCTTCACTGCAGTGCTTAGCACGATAGGGGGCGCTTGTTGACATGTCCATCAATGTTTATAGCGGGCACCTCATTCTCGCCAGCGCGGTTGGTAAAATATGGGTCCATTCACCGAACTTTTCAGATGCCCTTTATAAGTAAACTAGCTGAACCCCCGCTGTTTCGCATGCGTAGGCTGGTTGGTCTGAACCAGTTGTTTCTTTTTAAACCTGATGAAGAATCCATATCTTAAGTTTCGTAGTTGTAGCTTGAAATTTGAGTTAACAGCAACATATTTTTGAAAATCAATTTTTTGCGTCCTCTATTTTACCCCCTTATTGGTTGAATTTCAAAAAATGCCGAGACACGTGTCTTTTAAATTCGAACCCCGAATCCAAATCCGAAAATTTGTAGTTCTACCTTCAAAGTTGCCTAAATAGCAAGATATTTTCGAAAAACACCCCCTCTCCAATTTAACCCCCTTGATGGTTGAATTTCCAAAAATACCGAAACACGTATTTTTTAAAGTCTAACCAACTATACAAATATCAATTTTTGCAGCTCTAGCTTCAAAATTGTATCAATAGCAACGTGTTTTCAAAAAGAATTTTTGATCTTCTATTTAACCTTCTTACTTGTCGAATTTCCAAAAATACTAAAAATCGTGGATTTTTAATCCTGACCAAGACTCCATATCCGAAGTTTCGTAGTAGTAGCTTAAAGTTTGAGTTAACAGCAACATATTTTTCAAAATCAATTTTTTGCGTCACCTATCTTACCCCCTTACTTGTCGAATTTCAAAAATGCCGAAACACATGTCTTTTAAATTCGAACCCTGAATTAAAATCCGAAATTTTGTAGTACCAGCTTCAAAATTTCCTAAATAGATACGTATTTTCAAAAAACGTTTCATCCCCTATTTCACCCCCTTACGGACGTAATATCGAAAACTCGCTTCTTAAATGACGCCTACAGAGTAAGATCAACACCCTCCACAAATTTAAAGTTTCTCTCTTCAGTGGTTTGGGCTGGGCGATGATGAGTCAGTCAGTAAGTCAATCGGGACACTTCCTTTTATATATAGAGAAGAAGATAAAGTCTGCAATAGGCTGCATAGGTCGCTGTATTGATTAACGTCATGAAGTGGTTACAATGTGACTTTATTGAACGCGTTTCGGACTGGGCCATCATCAGAATCCTGCATACATAGATCACTAGTACGTCAGTACAAATGGTTACATGTTCTTGTCGTAACATTAAGGAAAGCAGACTTCGGAAGTGATTCTGAGTGTGGTTAAAAATAAATGTTATAGTTTTGTGTTTCATATTTGGTTTATGCTTTGACGTAGCCTTCCAGTTTGAGCCCAGATATTTTCATTTTAATGTTTATTTTCATTACAGTAATCGTGATGTTAGTGAGAAATGCGAGGCAGACAGCCCGACTGTTTATAAGGGGAGAATCACTTCATACGAATGCTAGGTCATTGTCTTGGTGTTAGCCAAGGATTATACGTGACGGAGATTTTCGACCAGAACTCAAAAGTTTTATCTTGTCAGATTTCTAGCCGGTAAGTTTGACTGCTCGTTCGCAGACACTGTCTCGGCTTATAGCTCACACACCACAACCGCGCGTCCCCTAGATTAGCACAGACTCTGATTCATTATTTTGCAGTCTAATGTCTTTGATGCTGATTTTTGTTGCTCATGTGACTGCCGATTCCTTGCCTGACGCGCATGTCACGAACGACAACTTCAGACGCGGTAAGCGTAGACAGTGCAAAAGTACTGTCGAAAGTTGGAATTCAAATGTTCAAATGTTTGTAGAACTTACGGGACTTAACTACGGGGTCATCAGTCCCTAAGCTTACAAACTACTTATGAACTACCTAAGACTAAGGACGGCACAAATATCCATGCCCGAGGGGGGATTCGAACCCCCGACCGTAGTGGCCGTGCGGACCGTGAATGGAGCGCCTTAGTCCCCTCGGCCACCGCGGCCGGCTGTTGGAATTCTCAGCCAGGTATTCTGCCTTCTCCTCCTAAATGTTTTTAAGGAAACACAAACCGTACAAGTTAGAATGCTTTAAAAAACCTGACTTACGTGATGAATCTAGATACGTAATACATCGTCGTACATACTGATCCTATAAGGATCGCACAGACTAGATTAATTACTCCGCGAACAGAAGCGTATCAGCAGTCATTCGTCGCGCGCTCCATACGTGATTAGAACCGGAAGATGCCGTATTAACGGCACGGTAGAAATGACCCTTTGTCGTGCTCTTCCCACAGGTTCGTAGAGTACGCTTGTAGCTGTAGCATCTCGTCATCTCTTTCAACTTGCATTTTGCTCCCCCTCGTGAGGCACAAGACAGCACAAGCTTGTGCAGACTGGATCAGACAAGGTACAGTCGCAGTCCATTAGAGAGTGGATTTCGCAGTGCAGTGTGTGACGCGTCACGTATATACGCAGCCGTCGGCGGCCGCCAGTATTATCAAAGGCGGAGGCGAGTGCTTGTGACTGGAAGACAATGGGAGTCGTGGGGACGGTGTTTTAACAACAGCGCACAGTTCACTGAAGTCTGCTGTGAGCCGGGTCGACCGCGGCTTCTTCTCTTGCTGTACCAGAGCATTGGCATCAGTGACTGTGGAACATGGGGTCGAGTACATTTCACACTACCTTTATGCAGTCATGACGTCACTTTCAGCTGTAGACTATCAACCTTTGCAAGCGCGTTCAACATTTCGTTTATGTATTACGTTCTACGCAAAAAGTTAAATGTTCTAATGTTTGTAAACATTTTGGACCAAACTGCTACGGTAATCAATTCCTAGACACAAACTACTTACACAAAGGATAACACCCTTCCCCCCCCCCCTCTCTCTCTCTCTCACTCTCTCTCTCTCACACACACACACACACACACACTCACAGACACTCGCACTCATGCCTGAGGGAGGACTCGAACCACCGCCAGGAACGGCAGTCCAGTCCACAGCATGTTGCCTTAGACCACGCGGTCATTCCGCGCGGCTAAGAGTTTGTCATCATCAATACGACAATGAAGGTATAATTCGATACAGTTATATGTCAATGACTCTGCCGTGAAACAATTCAAATCTCCTTATAATCAATTTAATACAAGTAAACAATCCCTGAGACGGATTTTCGTCTCAAATTTGTCATAGACATTATTGATAAATCTGAAGCATTGAATTAAAATTTGTGGTGCGGCCGGGAATCGAACCCGGACCTCCATGCTTACTAGGCAGACGTCTTAACCGTTAGACTACCACACCACTAACGATTAAGGCTCCTTGGAATAGTCTACGTACGATTTCCCTCCACGTCACAAACTTTAATTCAGCTTCTGTGTTCCAGTGCAGTAGTGGCAATTATGTATGCGTTAATGCGCATTTACAACGAGTTTGAAACATGTTCGGCATTGTTGTTCACTGCTAACTCTGAACTGCAGTACCAATTTTCACAACATGCTGCCAACACAAAAATCAGCGTTCTGGGACTGTATCAATGAAGAAACTATTTTTGTGGCTTTCTAGCACTAAACGCTCCTTTAAAGCAGTAGTGTTAGGTTTTGCTCTATCTATAGACTTTCATATTTTTTCCATGTGTTCCTCTACGAAATGAAGTAAACTAGACAGAACATTACGAACTCGTCACCTTATAAGAGACAGAGGAATGCCTGTGGAATGTTTAACTTCATAAAAATATTAAAAATAAGCTTGACTCCCTACAGAAAATAGCCGTGTTGTTTACCATCAGCCGTTTGTGAAGTAGATAAAACAATTACGTCTCTCATTTCTCAATACCGTAGCAATCTTACATTGGAAAAAGGGTCATCGTGAAGTTACGTCAGTTGGCGGCCTATGAAAGAGCAATGACAACATTTTGTTTCTACGGTGTATTTTATGAAGCAGAAGTGAATGTATGTAGCAGGAAGCAGTGTATAATAAACTAGGACGTGAAAAGGAGTCGTCAAAAGCAGATTCCTTGTCACATTCATTTGTAGTGTGAGTGTCTTTGAGGCTAAAGACGTTTACATTATTGAAAATGAAGATTATTGAACCAAACTGCTGTGGTAATGCCCCTAGACTTACAAATTAATTAGACTTACGCTGAGGAATACAGACAGACCCGTGCCCAAGGGAGAACTCTAACCTCCGTAGCATGACGACTTAGACCACGCGGCCACTCCCTCGCGACAGCGTGTATTCCCGTCACATGTTCTACAGTAAGTACACTCCTGACCATTAAAGTTGATAAACAACGAAGATGATGTGCTACAGACGCGAAGTTTAACTGACAGGAAGAAGATGCTGTGAGATGCAAATGATTAGCTTTTCAGAGCATTCACACAAGGTTGGAGCCGGTGGCGACACCTACCACGTGCTGACAAGAGGAAAGTTTCCAACCGATTTCTCATACACAAACAGCAGATGGCGGGTGTTGCGTGGTGAAACGTCTTTGTGATGCCTCGTGTAAGGAGGAGAAATGCGTACCATCACGTTTCCGACTTTGATAAAGGTCAGGTTGTAGCCCATCGCTGTTGCGGTTTATCGTATCGCGACATTGCTGATCGCGTTGGGCGCGAACTAATGAATGTTAGCAGAATATGGAATCAGTGAATTGAGGAGGGCAATATGGAACGCCGTGCTGGATCCCAACGGCCTCGTATCGCTAGCAGTCGTTATGATAGGCATCTTTCCGCATCCTTTTAACGGATCTTGCGGCCACGTCTCTATCCATGAGCACAGACAAAGATATGTTACTCTGTGCCACGAGTCAACAGATGGGGACGTTTGCAAGACAACAACCATATCCACGAACAGTTCAACGACGTTTCGAACTGTGGTATCCGCATTGAGAGCTGCACTACGACAGAAGAAGAAGAAGAAGAATTAGTGACATGAGGAACTGCATTAATAGTATGCTACGCGACGAAATAAGCAAACAAAGAAGACTTAGTTTTCGGCGGAGTACAAATACACTACTGGCTATTGAAATTGCTACACCGAGAAGAAATGCATGATGATAACCGTGTATTCATTGCACAAACATATTATACAAGAACTGACATATGATTACATTTTCACGCAATTTGGGTGCATAGATCGTGAGAAATCAGTACCCAGAACAACCACCTCTGGCCGTAATAACAACCTTGATACGCCTGGGTATTGAGTCAAACAGATGCCCATGCAGCTTCAACACGATACCACAGTTCATTAAGAGTAGTGACTGGCGTATTGTGACGAGCCAGTTGCTCGACCACCATTAACCAGACGTTTACAATTGGTTAGAGATCTAGAGAATGTGCTGGCCAGGGCAGCAGTCGAACATTTTCGGTATCCATAAAGGCCCGTACAGGACCTGCAACATGCGGTCGTGCATTACCCTGCTGAAATGTAGGGTTTCGGAGGGATCGAATGAAGGGTAGAGTCACGGGTCGTAACAAATCTGAAACGTAACGGCCACTGTTCAAAGTGCCGTCGATGCGAACAAGAGGTGACCGAGACGTGTAACCAATGACACCCCCTACCATCGACGATGTCCCAGGTGTCGTATTGGGAGACGAATTCATACTTGAAAAAGAGAAAAAAAATGTAACGATATGCCTACCGAAGACAGGTCTTTTAATTGGAAAAGAGGAGTCTTGTAGTACGATGGGTATAAATATATTTCTTCCCGTACGAAAGAGGTCATGCAGACGTAATATGGTAAATTTGACACAAACTTTCCTCTTAATGTCTCGGCCTTTGGCATACCGTAACTGGAGCAACTGGCGCTCAGACAAACTTCAAAGTTTGCGCTTCCCTCTGCTTCGCCCCCACTCTGCGGCCTCAGCTCTTATCTTTTCCTTCAAACGCATCCCAATTTTTCTTTTTAACCCTCTTGGGAACAATGAATAAGAAGTTGAGCAACAAACAACCATTCGCTTATCCCTTCGATGGTACACATTCCAGTATTTTCTTCTATTATACAGTACAGAACAGAGATAAACACACAGTCCAAATTCATAGGTATTGCGACAATATTGCGCGATAAAGTTTTTATTGTTTCTTTACTGTCTAAAATATACTTTCGTTGCGATGACTTAAATTGAGAAAGTGGCTCTATTTTCTTTTTTTTTTCTTTTTTTCTGTTAGTTTGTTGACGATGATGTTTATGATAATGGTGTCGTTGTCGTTGTTGTTATTGCCTTGAATCGGAATTCTGGTTTGCTACAGTCCTTTACAGTAGGCTACATCGTGGAACGCCCTTCGTCATTACATGATAATTACGACCTACAATCTTTGAACGTGCTTACATGTTCATCCCTTGGCATGTCTCAACAAATCTTACCGCCCGACACTTCCTCCTGCTAACAAATTGACGATCCTTTAATGTCCCAGCACTTGAGTTCAATGGAGGCCCCTTTTTACTCAGGTTGTGTTCAAATTTCTTTCTCTTATTTGATTCAGTTTATTGTACTCGTTTTTTAACATTTATCTATTACACGACAATTCAAAACCTTCTTCGCTGACGAAAAAATGCAACGGACGTTTATTCTTGCTTGTAAATCATCAAAATGGTGCCGAATGTCATCCTGCGATAGATTGTTGCATTTCGGCAGGTTTTTGCAGGCCCTGGCGAACGAACGAGTATCCGCTTAATTGTATTCCACACATGTTCAATTAGTGATCTTTCTAGTCACGACAGTTGTATACGAAGAGCACGTTTCGTCGGAGCAACGATGTGGGCGTGTATTCTTCTGCTGAAAGGGCACGTCAACTACACGCAGTGTTGCCAACTCATCAGATATAATTTAATAAATTTTGAATGAAACATAATTGTGTATTATTTTACAATATATCAATAAATGAATCCAACATTTTACCAAGAACAAACAGAACAGTCAGTTAAAGTAATTTAATGGACATTCTTATTAAAATACTAACGTTCAAATAAGAAATTCCATTAATAATATAAATAATATTTTGAATGGACCTCTATAACAAATAGCTTAATAAATTGTTTAGTAATACGATTACTATGATGGCCCTCTGTGTGGCATCTGACACAAATCACTATAGTACAATATGCAACGCTATTACAGCCATCCTTATTATAAACATACACTGCCAGCATTCTATCGTTTTCAGTGCATTTATTTAACTCTGTCACTTTGCATAAGAATTTAAGATGAAGCCAGATGCCTATCCTATCCTTGCGCTGTTATTCTCACGGGACGGGATACATGTACCCCAATTGTCTGCTTGCAGTGTTATTCATGCGAAAGTCTGCGGATGTTTCTCAATCCGTGGTTCACCGCGGGCAGCCTGTCACCGGGACGACAACGCTGGTCCAGAGTAGAAGTCGAGATAAACGTTGTGGGGAGTACTGCAGGGTTTCACTCGACAGTCAAGGCGAATAGGTATCTTGGTTGAGCGGTAGTATTCGAGAGGCAGTAGCAGACGATAGTAGTATGTAAGTCATATGCCTTTTTTGTTTCCTCTTCTGTCAAGCGGATGGATAGGAAGAAAACTAAATAACGCAAGATCCAGGAAGTCGCAACCCCCGTGCGTGCTAATGACTCGGTAAACGCTCTCACAGCAGCACTAGGTATGATCCTTGCCACAAAATTCTGACGGACGACCTCGACATTTCGTGTTACCCAGAACAGTGTGCCATACGAATCCTGTCCAGATAAACGTGATGACCGCATAACGATTTGTGGTGACCTCATCCGTTGTGCGAACGACGATCCGACGATTCTCAACCGGATAATAATTAATAACTGGACACGACACCGTGTTTCCTGTACGATCAGCAACTGAAAGGACAATCAGCCACCTGTAATGCGGCAGCGTGTGTCATACAGATCCGTGTGGGTGTCTATCCTCCAGGCGTCAAATCTAAGAACTTACTGACTGTACAACGCATATGCAAAATTCTCTAATCTCTCAATAACGACTCGATGTGAATCAAGTTTTTCTTCGTCCTGGAAGGATTAGATAGATGGCTTGCAACTGATGGGCACCGTGTCCTGGGATATCATTTTGGCTATATAGAGTCATCGTTCAAAGTTACTGTTGGATGGACACTACCGTATCAAGCATACCTCCATTTCCGAAGACCATTGCGAGCACTACATCTACATACATACTCCGAAATTCACCGTAAGGTGCGTGGCGGAGGGTACACTGTACCACTACTAGGCATTTCCTTTTCTATTCCACTCCCAAATTGAACGAGGAAAAAAAAGAATGCCTATATGCCTCCGTACGAGCCCTAATTTCTCTTATCTTGTCTTTGTGATATTTACGCGAAATGTAAGTAGGCGGCAGCAAGATCAGCTTCAAATTCCGGCCCTCTAAATTTCCTCAACAGAATTTCACGAAAAGAACGTCGTCTTTCTTCCAGCGATGCCCAATTGCGTTGCCGGAGCATTTCCGTGACACTCGCGCATTGGTCGAACCTACCGGTAACAAATCTAGCTGCTCGTCTCTGAACCGCCTCCATTTCTTCCTTTAAACTGATCTGCTGCGGGTCCCAAACACTTGAGCAATACTCGACACGTGGTCGTACAAGCGTTTTATACGCGGTCTTCTTTACAGATGAAGTACATCTTCCCAAAATTCTCCCAATAAACCGAAGTCGGCTGTCCGCCTTACTCACAACTGTCCTTACATGCTCGTTCCATTTCATATCGCTCTGCATTGTTACGCCTAGATATTTGAACGACCCGACAGCATCAAGAAGCTCACTACTAATGCTGTATTGGAACATTATTGGATTGCTTTTCCCACTCATGCGCATCACCTTACATTTTTCTACATTGAGAGCTAGCTGCCATTCTTCGAACCAACTAGAAATTTTGGCCGAGTCATCATGTATGCTATTACAGTCAGTTACAGACGACACCCTCCCACACACCACAGCATCATCAGCAAACAGCCGCAAATTAGAACTTACTCTGTCCAGCAGATCATTTATATAGATAGAAAATAATAGCGGTCCTATCACACTCCCCTGGGGCACGCCTGACGATACACTCGTCTCTGATGAACACTCGCCGTCGAGAACAACGTACTGCGTTCTATTACTTACTCGTACACTACCTCGTACACTACAAAACCATGGACGTGTTTACAAATGGATGCACCTGGGTTGTGCCTGCTGTTGTTTACGGAGGAGAGACTGATCTGTTTTTACCCTGATAATCGGAAAAAACTTGTTTAGATACAATGCGGTATAATATCGAACACTTCTAACACGGTGCTCCAAGAGCGGAAATTTGGTGGAATGAGGAGTTTAGATAAGGAGAGGTCCCGCCCCTCCACTCCAAAGCCATAGTCGTGGATCTCAGTGGTAAACTGTGTCCCAATTTCAAACGTTCAAACGGCTTGGTAGTTCAGCTGGAGATATTTTGGATACAGATCTGAAGAAACATGTACTTCAAAACTGAACCCTCTCCATCAGGAGACAAGTGAAATCCGGAGCAATAATAAATTATCTGCACTCATGTGTAATGGTGAAGGAGTGATGTTTCGCCGGCCGCGGTGGCCGAGGGGACTGAGGCGCTACAGTCACGGTCTGCACGACCACTACGGTCGGGGGTTCGAATCCCCCCTCGGGCATGGAAATTTGTATTAGTATTAGCTAGTTCATAAGTAGTTTGTAAGTTTAGGGACTGATGACCCCGTAGTTAAGTCCCATAGACTATACAAACATTTGAACATTTTGTACACAATATAGAAGCGGTTATCGTAAATAAACTGCACTTAATACTGCCGCGCTATGCTACATCGCAGCTCGTCTGGACTCCGTGAAACTTAGCATCTGCGTCAGGACCACATGCCGGCCGCGGTGGACGAGGTGACTGAGGCGCTCCAGTCACAGTCAGCACGGCCACTACGGTCGGGGGTTCGAATCCCCCCTCGGGCATGGATATTTGTGCCGTCCTAGTTCGTAAGTAGTTCATAAGTAGTTTGTAAGTTTCTGGACTGATGACCCCGTAGTTAAGTCCCATAAGCTTAACAAACATTTGAACATTTTCAGGACCACATCCCATGGTGTGCTCTTTTTAAGGCGTTTCTTCGCATGCATGACTAGCTCAAACAGATGCAGTTAAACGCTTTTATGGATAGAGGATTTATCGAAACCACGTCATCCTCGGTAAATGGTATTATTTCTTACAAATAAATGTCAATCAATGCACTAACTGTAAGAGCCGTCACTAGTTGTGAACTAATGAAAACTGTCGGTAAGGCGTTATAGTTTAAACGTGGGTGGTATTTCAAAGTAATGAACGCTGGATAGGGAGTCCTGGTATGCATTATGTGTTTTTTCTCTTAGCTTCCTGTTTGAAACAATCTGGGACCAGCAGCAGTGATATTCATATTCTACTTGTCAAAAACGTTTACCCAATTTTTGCAGACTATGTCGCGATTTCAGATGGTGTAGTGAGGGAAGATTCTAAGACTACAGTTCAAATAATACGTACAATTCATCATTAATCAAAATATTTAATCTTTATTTTCGAATGTATTGCTATTACCTAAGGTATGGTTAGGCAACGAGCTAATAGTACAGCTTAGATTGCTGTCAGAAAATGTGCAGCGATTACATTTTTTATTCCTCTTCGTTGTCACAAACAGTTCACTGTTTGAGACGAGGAGGCAGGCTTTGCACATATGCAAAATGAAGTACTGGTGACATGTATAAGAGTCTCATATCGACCACTGACTCAACTGGGTGGCTCTCGATAGGCAGGATCTTCTTATGGATGAATGCATACAAAATAAAAAAAACCTTTACAGACATTTTAATATCAGTCGGCCGCGATGGCCGAGGGGACTGAGGCGCGTCAATCACGGTCTGCACGGCCACTACAGTCGGGGGTTCGAATCCCCCCTCGGACATGGATATTTGTGCCGTCCTTAGTGTTTGTTAGTTCATAAGTAGTTTGTAAATTTAGGGACTGATGACCCCGTAGTTAAGTTTTTCAAATGTTTGTATACGTTATGGGAGTTAACTGCGGGGTCATCAGTCCCTAAACTTACAAACTAGCTAATACCAAGGACGGCACAAATATCCATGCCCAAGGGGGGATTCGAACCCCCGACTGTAGTGGCCGTAGTTAAGTTCCATAAGCTATACAAACATTTGAACATTTTAATATCTTCTTAAGTCATACATGTGGCCAGGATACTTCATAAAAAGAAATTATGCGATTTCTAACTTCAGGATAGGTGACCTTACGTATGATAACACTTCCATAATATTAATATACGACTAAGAACAGAGAACAGCGAAGGCTGATACATTATAATATTTATTTCTTGCCGTGAACTGGACGTAATTGTGTATAAAAGAACAAAATTCCACAAAACAATTCATTCCATCTTCAGAAAAGTATGCTTATTATTATTATTGGCTAATTTGTATATAAGCCAACTTTATAAAACAGATGGTATTTGAGACTGTTGTGTTTATCTGAACTAAAAATTAGTGAACCACCGAAAGCCGCGGTGGATTAGCCGTGCGTACTGGGGCGCCATGCTGCGGTGCGCGCGGCCGTTCGCCGTCGGGGGTTCGAGTCCTCTCTCGGGCTTGGGTGTTTTTGTTGTCCTTAGGTTAGTTCACCTTAGTGTTAGTTTGTAAGCAACGAACTCATAACCAAGTAGTTGAGTCAGATAGATTTACAACCATTTGAACATTTTGAACATCCGAAACGTATTTCACGAGCCGCCCCTGCTCTAAGATACACGGTCCATATTCATCAACCAATAGTGGGGATGGATGATAACTCACATGCTGATAATGTCATTCTCGTCGAAGGGTTCCGTCAGCGTGCTACGATTAGCATCGCGTGAATGAATCAGCCTCTCTGTTTCCAGTAAATGAACTCAATCCAATACAAATGTGAAAGAGAGGCTTTGAATTAAAATTTGTGCCACGCCCGGGATTCGAATCCGCGACCTGATGCTTACTAGGCAGGCGCTATACCGCTAAGTCACTGTGACTTAATGGATACATCGACTACACGGATCGTCTTAGGCACGTCTCCCTCCACAACACAAACTTTAATTCTGCCTCATATTCCCCTATATAAATAAGTATATATATATATATATATATATATATATATATATATATATATATATATATATCTCGACAAAAATATGTCTCTGGACATTGATTTACTTATACCAATCTAATATGTTTGGGATGAATTGAAATGAGCTGTTGTTGAACGACAACCTCTGTTGAAGAGTAGGACAACCTGGTCGACGCTGGCTTGAAGATCTCATCCATGGTATACTACGGTGGATTCAAGTCTACATTTGAGAAAGGGGCGCTTCACCATGTATTGATATTGCTCAGGAATGCTGTGAATGATGACGCATGGAAACAGACGATTCTTTCTGTTACACTTTTCTTTTTCTTCTTGTGATCCGGACACATATATTCAAAGATGATTCGGGTTCAGGTCTCTCATCCGAATGAGTGGCGCTAACATGGTCAGGTTCGTTCCATTGTGTAGCTTGGTAATTTACGCTCCTGGCAGTGTAACTATGAGGTCATATTCGGCCATTTCTCTCATCAATACATGTGTTTAAAATGTCTGCAGCAATATAGGATGGAATGAGGAAGAATACTTGAAGTTTAACGTCCCGTCGACAGCGTGATCATTAGAGTCGGAGCTTACGCTCGGAGTGTTTGGGTAAGGATGTGGAAGGAAACCGACCGTGCCCTTCAAAGGAACCATCCCGGCATGTGCCTGGAGTGATTTAGGGTAATCACGGAAAACCTAAATCTGGATGGCCGGAGGTGGATTTGAACCACCGTCCTTCCGAATGCGAGAGCAGTGTGTTACCACTGCGCCACTTCGTTCGGTAGCAATAAAGGATCTCGCCAAGTGTGATGCCTGTGGGGGTAACAACATTTCTGTGGGCAAATCAAATGACACCAGCAGTAATTCACCCTGAAATTTACTGAAGTGTGTGGGACGTTGGTGTTGTCTTTCTTGAGGACCCACTAAAATCCATGATGAAGAAAGAAGTGGCCGCGTTGGCCGCAGTGGCCTAGCGGTCTGCGGCGCGCCAGTCACAGTCCGCACGGCCGCTACGGTCGGGGGGTTCGAATCCCCCCTCGGGCATCGATATTTGTGTCGTCTTTAGTATAAGGTAGTTCATAAGTAGTTTGTAAGCTTAGGGACTGGCGACCCCGCAGTTAAGCTTAACAAACATTTGAACTTTTTTTTTTTTTGAAGTGCCGCCCGTATGCTGTGAATGACGAAGTTATTGCAGAAGTGGATGAAGTAGCCAGACAAAATCGCAGTTTTAGCATTTCTGAACTCGTGGGGTATTTTCATCAAATCGAGAGGCGCGAATCGGTGGCTTTGTTTTTGAATCATCCTGTATTTCTTTCTTGCAGAGAATAACGAGTACATGCCATATGAATCCTTATAAAATTTTATTTTAAAAAATCACATTCAACCTTTTCAGACTAAACGTACTAGGATAAAAACGATGCGTGCCCGAATCCGATAAATAAAGCCGCGGCGGAGCGGCCGAGCGCATTGAGGCGCTATGCTACGATGCGCGAGGCCGTTCCCCGACGGGGGTTCGAATCCCACCTGGGGCATGGATATTTGTGCCGTCTTTAGTATAAGATAGTTCATAAATTGAAACTTCCTGGCAGATTAAAATTGAGTGCTGGAACCGGGACTCAAACCTGGGACCTGCGCCTTTCGCGGGCAAGCGCACTACCGACTGTGCTATCCCGACCCTACTCACGATGCCGCCTCACAACTTTACTTCCGCCAGTACCTTGCCTCCTACTTTCCAAACTACAAAGAAGCTCTCCTGCGAACCATGCAAGACTAGCACTGCTGGAAGAAAGGATATGGTGGAGACATGGCTTAGCCACAGCCTAAGGGATATTTCCAGAATGAAACTTTCACTCTGCAGCGGAGTGTGCGCTGATATGAAAGTTCCTGGCAGATTAAAATTGTGTGCCGGAACCAGGACTCGCCGGCCGCGGTGGCCGAGGAGACTGAGGCGCGCCAGACACGGTCTGCACGGCCACTACGTTTGGGGGTTCGAATCCCCCCTCGGGCATGGATATTTGTGTCGTCCTTAGTCTTAGCTAGTTCATAAGTAGTTTGTAAGTTTAGGGACTGATGACGCCGTAGTTAAGTCCCATAAGCTCTACAAACATTTGAACATTTTTTTTTTTTTTTTTTGAACCAGGACTCGAACCTGGGAAAGAAGGAGGCGAGGTACTGGCGGAAGTAAAGTTGTGAGGCGGCATCGTGAGTCGTATCGGGGTAGCACAGTCAGTAGTGCACTTGCCCGCGAAAGGCAAAGGTCCCAGGTTCGAGCGCCGGTTCCGGCACACAATTTTAATCTGCCAGGAAGTTTCATATCAGCGCACAATCCGCTGCAGAGTGAAAATTTCATTCTAGTTCATAAATTGTTTGTAAGTTTAGGGACTGATGACGCCGTAGTTAAGTCTCGTAAGCTCTTCAAACATTTGAACATTTGAATCGATAAAAAGTAAATAAATAAAGTGAGACTGGTTGCTGCTCTTGAAAAAATTAAAATGAAAAATAAACCTTATTTCTGACAGTTACTGCAATGGACAAAATATCAGAAAAGTTTTGTGAACAGTGTAGCTAACGTAATGAGCCTGGCGCCATTTATTCTGCACAAACATGACGTATTCCTACGCAGAAAAATATTGTAAATTGGAAGCACCTGACAAAAGGGGGAAAACCCTCAGTTGCGGACGCTGCTCAGGAGGGAATTATCCGACGGGCGCTAATTTGAGACAGCGTCATTCACGGGGCCGGAGTTTCGAGAAGCGGGGCGCTGCTTCCAGGTGGCTCCGGCAAAGCTTTGCAAGAAGGATGAGAGGTTAACCGAGTGAGAGGCGGCACTCGTTATCAGGGCTGTCAGGAATCCCGTGAAGGCGGGCGCAATTAGAGCCTCCAGCCGCCCTCGAAGGCTGCCGCCACAACAGCCGGCGACCATTAGCGGGCACGCGTGCTGTGCCCGGCCGTGTTTGTACACACTCGGCTCAACGTGCGGCGCTACGTCCGGGGGCTCCCGTGTTTGCAGGTCTCTCCTACTGATCAGACAGGCCCCCTCAAGGACATCACGCGCCAGCGCCATCGAGCGGACCGAAGCTTGTTACCGCCGGTCGTCGTGCGGCGGAAGTAGCGTCTGGGAGGGCACTCGTTACCACTGACAGCAGGTACACTGTGGTTAAGAATCTAACAATCGGAAGTGGTGGCTCAAGTGTTCTCTGCAACAACTTCCCGATTCACCGTCGCGGTACTCATTGAAAGTTGACATCTATCAGCATACTAAAGAAATAACAAAAATAGTAGCCTATTCGACGTACAGGAGTTTGACAAAGTATGGAAACATCGCGAGACACTTGACTATATGAGGTGCGTTTGAAAAGTCCGTGTAAAGTCCGAGGAATGGTAGCACCGGCGCGTATCGAGGTCTTTTATTGTGGTTTTAGGACGCACAACCGGGGTTAGAACTTAAATGACTGTCGCCATATTTGCACGATGTACAAAAAGTAAAACTCTGTCAGCAGAATGCGGATCAGCAGCTACAATATCAGACATTTCAAATGGTGAACATAGATCATGACGGAGACGATTAAAAAACGGACATTGCACTAAAAGGTGGTACACACTAAAAGGTTCATCAGAGTGCTCACTCGTATGGAGGTCGTCTTTAAAATTATGTTTGCATAAAAAATACACGTTCTAAGTAATACTACAATCTGTCTGTTGGCTAAAGATATGAGCCCCTGACTACCATCCCTTTTGTGAAAACCGCACATCAATCGCACTTTCCGTTTCCGTAATATTTGCGGTGCAAGTGTTAGGTGATTCACCCTATATACCCTATTTTACACGTTGGATTTGTTGGTTTTCTTACATCATCCCTGTGGGTCTTTGCTTACAGTTTGTCATCTGCAACCATATGGCATTTATATACAAAACTGTTTGTTGTTGAAATATTTGATTTGCTCTCTTGGGCCGTACCCCGTCGGGGGTTCGAAGCCTCCCTCGGGCATTGATGTTTTTCTTGTCTTTAGTATAAGGTAGTTTATAAGTAGTTTGCAAGTTTAGGGACTGATGACCCCGCAGTTAAGTCCCATAAGCTTAACGAACATTTGATCTGCTTTGTGTTGTTTTAAGGTTAGGTCTACTACTTGTTCAAATGTTCAAATGTTTGTAAATGTATCGAACCAAACTGCGTGGTCATCAGTTCGTAGCTTACAAACTACTTAAACTAAGGTAAACTAACGTAAGGACAACACACACACACACACACACACACACACACACACACACACACATGCCGCGGGGAGGACTCGAACCTCCAACGGCGAGCAACCGCACGCTCCGCAGCGAGGCGCCTTAGACCGCTCGGCTGCTCCACCGCGGCGGTCAACTACTTAATTTTATGATTTTATGTGAATGGCATCTCTCTCTCTCTCTCTCTCTCTCTCTCTCTCTCTCTCTCTCTGTGTGTGTGTGTGTGTGTGTGTGTGAGTGAGTGAGTGAGTGAGTGAGTGACTTTTAGGTGCCTGCCTGCGGCTGTACGCTCGTCTTTGTGGTGAGTTCGATGCTATCCTCATTTTAATTTTGTATTCCAGCCTGAATTCTCCGTTGTTAGAACCTACTAATCAGCATTAAACTACACCCCTCTGACCTCGATGCATGCACTGATTGAGTAGGGAGCGGGCCGTCGTATCCTCTCGGAGGCAAGTTGGACCGCAGATGCTGTAATATTGGTCCTCCTCAACTTGGACGGTGGTATTTAGACGGAATTGACTGGTGCCACACATGCTCCAGCAGGATCAGATCTTCGGATCTTGATGTCCACGAGATATCTAAACGTCACATGGGAATAGGCATTGTCCTGTTCAAAAATGGTACCATCATACAGTCCCATGAGCGTTGACAGATCATGGCGCAGGAAATCGATGACGTACTATTGTGTGGCGTCTGAGTTTCCTTCATTACAAGAAGTCGTACCCCATGAGTTCGGGCGCGTTCACACCGAAAGCGCATCGCGTAGTGGGTCGCGCTTAGGGTACTCCGCTGTGGATTGCGCTGTTCACACCGAACGCTTCACGCCATGCCGTCTACTCACACTGGGATACACGGAGTACTGTGCGGATCCCGACATGGTGTCATCTACGTGTGTGGGAAAACGTCACTAAGGGGTAACAGCAACACCACCTAGAGCGAAGGCCGCGGCACTCTCGTGTGACGTCAGGCAGAGCAGGTTGCGCGCGCATAGCTGACTGGGTAGTCGCTGGGGCACGGCCCACTATGCCGAAGCAGCGAGCCAGTCATCTTTGCGCGCGCAACACTCTTTGTCTGACGTCACACGTGAGCACCGCGGCCTTCGCTCTACGTGGTGGTGGTGGTGGTGGTGGTGGTAACAGTCACATGTGACTAAAAGCTAGGAAACGGTATCGTAAATTGAGTTCGAATTATCTTTGTAGACTTCTACAGTTTGTATAGGGGGCAAAATTCTCTCCGGGTGAATTTCCTGATTTCAACAAATAACTTAAAATACCTAATCATTAGTACAATGTAGAATTTACATTAGACAAAGTAAAGTGAAAGAGAATTTACAAGCCTTTGAAGCAGATCCATACTGCTGTAACGCAGTACATACATAACGTTACTTTACAAGAGATAAATACACCAATTGTGGTGCGAAGTTATTAATGAAGCAAAAAAGCTGTAGGACACTGTAATATTTTGAAAACTATAGACGATTTTACATTGCAGGAGACAAGAGTCTAAATCGCCTTAAAAACCCTCTTTTCACCTTGTCCTTGCTTCTGAGCCTTTTTAGCTTATTAGCGGGTATCAAAAGTGAATATCTTCAAGAAAGTGACGTGCTAATATTAACAGTTTATATATGGAAATATTTATTTGTAGCTATGTATTAACTTTATCAAACTAGTAGGTAACCAAAAAAATATGTTGGAACACAAGCTTATTATTTTTCTGAAACTAAGGAAGCTCTAATGAAGTAGTTAATTAACTGCTACTGGTAGTATTCAGACATTACTTTTATACAGCAGTAATGTTATGAAATAGTGGTCAAGTATTTGCGATTGTGATTAAGAGTAGAAGTTTGTACGTGAATGAATTGTTAAAGATTTACTTCTATGCCTAAAAGTATAACTAACCATCATAAACGAACACTTGTTATTCGTAACATTTTTCTCTTACTTCTGAGCAACCTTTGCAAATTGGAGATTTCCGATTTATATTTTTAATAGTTATTACAATTTATAGCGCCATAAAAGCTGGTAAATACGAAGGTATTTTGAATCTGCTGCTTCACTCCAAATACACGTTCATTACTCAATAGTTTTGCTGTATGTTTTTACGACCCATCCGCTTGGCGGCGCTGCAGTCGCGAAGTTGGATACATTCACTGGGAGTTTCGCGACTCTTTATGTTAGATTCTTGTACACGGCTTGACGACCTATGTGTCAGTAGGATGAGCCATATGGAGCTTGTGTAACCTCTAAAAAAATACGTGTCCCTTAGTTATTCATGTATTATAACAAATTTCAGACAAATAGGAGAGTGCCACTTCCGTAGTGTTACTTGTGAGGATAGCATCGGCCTCCCCTCAGCTTGGCACAGCATTTGCTGTCGGTGCTCGTCCGCGGTAATCCAGGGCTGCAGTTCATTGATGAACCCAACTCGACCCCACTCATCAACAGCCCATGCTTCCCGGCCGCGGCGCCACTACACACAGACATTTGTATTAACTGCAGTCTACATCTACATACATCCGGAGGGTGGGCAATGACAGCCACTATGATTACGGTACATCCACATCTACATACATACTACGCAATCCACCGTAAGGTGCATGGCGGAGGGTACACTGTGCCACTATTAGGCATTTCCTTTCCTATTCCACTCCCAAATAGAACGAGGAAAAAAAGAATGCCTATATGCCTCCGTACGAGCCCTAATTTCTCTATTTTGTCTTTGTGATAATTACGCGAAATGTAAGTAGGCTGCAGCAAGATCGTGATACACTCAGCTTCAAATTCCGGCCCTCTAAATTTACTTAACAGAAATTTACGAAAAGAACGTCGTCTATCGTCCAGCGATCCCCAATTGAGTTGCCGGAGCAATTCCGTGACACTCGGGCATTGGTCGAACCTACCAGTAACAAACCTAGCTGCTCGCCTCTTCCTTTACACTGATCTGCTGCGGGTCCCAAACACTTGAGCAATACTCAGGGCGTGGTTGTACAAGCGTTTTATACACGGTCTCCTTTACAGATGATGTACATCTTCCAAAAATTCTCCCTATAAACCGAAGTCAGCTGTCCGCCTTACTCACAACTGTCCTTACATGTTCGTTCCATTTCACATCGCTCTGCAATGTTACGCCTAGACATTTGAACGACGCCGCGGTGGAGTAGTCAAACAGTCTAAAGCGTCTCGCTGCGGAGCGCGCGGTTGCTTGCCATGGAGGTTCGAGTCCTCCCTGGGGCATGGGTGTGTGTGTTGTCGTTAGGTTAGTTTAACTTAGGTTAAGTAGTTAGTAAGCTACGGACTGATGACCACTCAGTTTGGTCCGATAGATTTACAAACACTTTAGCTTTTTTTTATTATTATTTTTTTATTTTTTATTTATTTGAACGACGCGACAACATCAAGAAGCTCACTACTAATGCTGTATTCGAACACTATGGGATTGTTCTTCCTACTCATGCGCATCACCTTACATTTTTCTACATTGAGAGCTAGCTGCCATTCTTCGCACCAACTAGAAATTTTTTGTAAGTCATCCTGTATGCTATTACAGTCAGTTAAAGACGATACCCTCCCATACACCACAGCCTCATCAGCAAACAGCCGCAAATTACAACTTACTCTGTCCATCAGATCATTTATGTAGATAGAAAATAATAGCGGTCCTATCACACTCCCCTGGGGCACGCCTGGCGATACACTCGTCTCTGATGAACAGTCACAAATCTAGAACCTATTTCATAAGCACAATGCCCTTCATCCACGGCTCGTAAGATGTCATGTGAGAAAAGGACAAGCTGAGTTTCACATGAACGATATTTCCTAAACCCGTGCTGATTCACAAAAAGGTTTTCCGTTTCAAGGGAATATGCCCCAAAATTCTACATGAAACTGATGTCAACGATATTGGCCTGTAATTGTGTGGGTCAGTTCTCTTGCCTTTCTTACGCAATTCCCTAGTATGGTTACTGCTAGTCTCCAACCGAAGAGACGTGATGACGCACAGTGGAACAGGGACACTATTCGTTCTTTCGGAATGCAGGATTGTAAGTGACGTCGCTGGAGCGCGCTATAGTCGCGCGTAGTTCGTCGAGGCACACGTCACGAGACGTCTCCGAGCGCTCAGCCGCACGGTGGGCTTGGCACGTTGGACTTGCACGTGGAGACGCACGCTGCGTGTGAGTGGGCGGCGGAGGCGCGGTGCGATGCTGAGGGGCGACACCTGCCCCCCGTTCCCACACGCCGCTCGCCGCTCGCTGCTCGGCCTTAATTGCCGCCGCCGGCCGCACTCTATATTTACTCGCGGTATTTAAACGCAACAGCCGCAGCCGGCCACTCTGAAACAAAAGAACACTCTGTACGGCCGGACCGCTTCTTCAGTTCTGAAAAACCGGCGACCGGCGCGAGCAGTAAAGAGCCGCGGAGGAGGGGAAGGAGACGGGGGAAAAAATCTGTAGAGCAGCTTTTAAAAAACATAGATGTTAAATAAGGTTTTGGAGTAATTATTCTCAATTTGAGGCAACAAGCTGTAATCGCGAGTAATTAAAGTTAACGACTGGAGAGCGCGCGGCCGGCAGGTAGGGCAGTAATAACAACGCCTGGTGCGCCGCGATTACACCAATTAAAAATATGGCCGGTCGGTCCGCTTAGCGCGACCCGAGCCCGAGCTGGGGACGGCCGGATGGTTGCACTGTTGCGGCCGCCTGCGGTTCACCGACAGCCACGCGCAGCCCTGCCTCCCGGGCGCGGCTCCGCTTCAAACAGCCGTTTGTGTGGTGGTACTAACGGCAGCCTGCAGTTAGTACAGCCTTAGTCTCCGGACAATGAAGCGGGGTGACCCACAGTGTCACAGAGGCACCATTAATTCTTTCAGATGGCAGTCGCGCAGTCTGGTCGCGACTCCAGAGTGCTGCGAAACGGAGTTTTACACACTTTGTCTTACAGGGGAACCTGGATGAAAATCTTCAATATCTGTAAGTCTAAGGCACCAAACTGCTTCGGTCCTCGGTCCCTACACTTACAAATTACTAAAACTAAAGCAAAGGACAATAAACACACTCCCATGCCCGATGGTGAACACATACGTTGGACAGGAGCAACCGCGTAATCCAATATGTTGCTCCGGTATGGTCATCCGCGCGGCAAACCTGAATGTTTTCTATTTTGCTATTAGCTCCATATGGTCGTCGATCATTACACACTAATAACACAAATGTGAGGCACTCGTTATCGTAAAATAAAGAGAATCTTAGCAGTTTTTTTACCAATAATATTGTTTCGGGAAATTATAATTATATTTTCTGTCATACACTCTGTAGGTCTAGAAGTTCCGGAGTTATAAGACTTCAAACATATCACTAAACAAATCTCCAGGTGAGCTCTAGATGAGCTAAAGCACAGGGAGAGGGTGGCGAGGAGAAAGACACAAAGAGGGAGATGGAGGAGCAGATGGGTAAAGAGAGGAGAAGGAGAAATAACATGAACAAGTGGAGGGGGAACAGAAGATGTGCCGGAACGAGGAGCAGATGTACTGAGAAAGGAGGGAGAAGAGCAATTGGACAAAAAGAGGCGAAGAGAGAGAGACGGGCAGCCTGTGTAGGATGTGTATTCAGTTCCCATTCACAAGGTTATAGAAATATGTGATTTCTCTCATCGACTGCTTTACTTGAAATGTTTGCACGGATAGTCACAGGATATTCAACTTTCTAGTCAAGAGAGTGAAGTATTTACGGCTAATTTTGTAATCCCACCGTCATTGAATTACTATCCACACATCCAACCGTTGCAGAGATCTCCCCACGCATGTATGTCAATGATGTCACCCAATTTGCGCACTCTTTTATGTGGCTCCTGTTCCCAGAGAAGGTTTCAGATACGATAACGACAGAATGCTCAAGGTGGGAGGAGGCCAATCTGGACATGGATAAGGAGACGGGGAAGAGGAGGTGGAGTGTGAAAGAACGAAATAAGAGACGAAGAGGGAAGACGAGTTGCGGTGATGTACTGGAACTAGGGGAGGGAATGAGGAAAAATCGATAAAGACGGACGGCATGAGAAGGACGTGAACATAGAGAGAGGAACGAGGACATTAGGACGTAAATTCAATTCCCGGCCGGCCGCGGTAGCCGAGGGGATTGAGGCGCTCCAGTCACGGTCCGCACGGCCACTACGGTCGGGGGTTCGAATCCCCCCTCGGGCATGGATATTTGTGCCGTCCTTAGTTGTAAGTAGTTCATAAGTAGTTTGTAAGTTTAGGGACTGATGATCCCGTAGTTAAGTCCCATAGACTCTACAAACATTTGAACATTTTTTTCAATTCCCACACTCATTTAGCAATAACGAAGCATTGCCGAGTTATCTACCCGTTGTATTGTTGTCTCTGGAGGAAAAGTTCCATTTATTAAAATATGAAACATGTTTGAAAGCATAAAATTCTGGCTAATCTGTTCCTAACTAAGTCGGTGTGCTAGCCATTCGTGGCGGTGTTTACAGTCGGTATTACTTGTTGTCTATTTCTAAAAGTGGGGCACGTAATTACTATTTGCAACAAAACGATTTTGTACTGTTTCTTATGAGGAACTATTAATGATGTTATAATTACATGGAAGCCAATATACAGTAAGACCTGCTATTTCGTTGTTCTCACACTTGATTCCATAATTTGAAGAAACGCTGTCTCAACAGTCAATGTTTTTTTCTGTCTAGAGGCACCATAAAAACGATAAAAAATATGAACAGAAGTAGCTTTGACACCTGCACCTTCAGAAGAACGCTCTTCTAACAATTACGCCACAAGAAACCCAAGAGTAGACTCTTTGAACATGTCGTGCTTACGCTCTCTGAATGTACTTTTGGGTTTAAATTTGCATTCCTAAACGCGCTTAGCTATCAGGTTACAAAATACCAATATGAGCGACTTCAGGAAGAAACTCGTCGGTCAAACGGTGTCTCATTCTAAGTTAAACGTGAATGGTAGATAGCTATCTCTTAAAGGCTCATTCTTAAATGTTTAATAGCTTCTGTGCCTCGTATTTGTTTGTATCGAGTTGTCCACCACGATTCGATCATTCATTCAGGTTCGTAATGTGCGTCGTAAAGCAGTAAAACGCAGCACATAGCAAGCAAGTGAACACAGAGTGAGAGTCAGGTATTTCTCACTTCCTGAATCAACGATGCGCTTCCTGTATCTGAAATCACTCCCTGATACGGTTTTTATGCTGCTTTTCCCAAATGGTCAGTTTTTTCTGCCGTTCTGTTAGCAGTAGCCTATTTTTTTCCCTTCGCGTTTGCCTTATGAAGAAAGCTTTGCATTATGTTCTCGATCTATTGCTCCAATAGCCTTTAATTGATATGGAAACGTAACACTGCGAATACTAAGCACGAATGCCTATGTGAGATGTGGAACATTCGTCTACATGACTAGGTCGATGCTTCACACGTTCTCTTCATGTTGGTTGCATCCAGACAAGTTATTTTTCTGCTTCACACTATGTGAACTTCATCCGAGGCTCAGTTTGCAAGCAGTCCAGTGACACGCACCAGAAATTAAATACCTGTTATCTCACCGTAAGCGAAAAACATCCTAGCAGTATCCACTTACAAAACAAAAACATTTGCAAATTCCTTTGTGTTTGGTACTGACCGTGATGTAACAATCTGCAAGTACAAGAATCAGTGCTCCACCACTTTTTAGCAGACGCTTAGGCAGTTGATTCTGTCGCCATTATAACGTCTCTTCAAACTGAGAGTAATATATGGCCAACTTTCCCCCTGTCAAATAGTAAAGCAACGCTTCTCCCACTTGCTTATCTGTCTTTTCCTTTCTCTTGCATGCATTAACTGTGTGTTAGGATAAAATCTAATTTTACTGTACTACTAGCTAAAAACCAGGAGTGGCCTGGGTATGTATTTATTCCATTCTTAAGTCAGTTCAGCTCTTTCATACCCTCTATGCCCATTGCCTACTGTCCCACTCTCCCCATTCTACCTGTATGTGTAGTGAATTTCAGCCTTTAGTTTCCGTTTCCCTTAGCTCAATCATTATGACGTCATTTTTCCTGGACAATGTTTCAAACAATAATGTACTTTTTCACGGTCGTATAGTGAGCCGCGGTGGAGTAGCCGAGCGGTCTAAGGCGCCTCGCTGCGAACCGCGTGTTTTGCATTTCACACACACACTCAATAGACAGGAGATACACGTGTGTACTTTCTACAACTTATTTATTGTTAGTCAAAGATATACATACACATATACAGAGATTAAAACAAACAAAGACTTTATTAATTCGTAACATCCTCCCCACCCTGGTCCATCCCACTCTGGTCAATCTCAAGTGGGATGACCAGTTGCACTGGTCGAGTAATATTTCTTCCGTTTGGTGTCTGAAGAATTAAGGTCCGCACTATTCCATCTCTCCCTGGTCTTCTTTCCACAATGCGGGCTTTCTTCCACATATGTCTCGGCTGCCTGTCTTCCTGTAAGAGTACAATATCTCCCACACGGTATTGATCAGGCTTCCCTTTAGGCCGTTGGACTTCATGAAAGTTTCTTAATTCCAGGAGATACTCCTTCTTCCATCTTTTCAATAAATCATTTTGCAGTTTTTCCCTTTGTTTTGCCAATTTTATTAGATTCTTCTCTATACTTGGTTCAGGACCGGACGGAATTGCAGTTAGTCGTTCTCCTATTAAAAATGGCTTGGTGTCAGTACATCTGAGTCTCCCTGTACGAGTAGCCTTGAGTTGATGGCGGCTACTATTTCTGCCAGTAAGGTTCTGAGAGTCTCTTCATCTACTAGCGATCTTCCCAGTACTTTTCTGAGACAACGTATCGTTGTTCCTACCATGCGTTCCCGCCATCCTCCCCACCAAGCCGCCCGTGGTGCTATGAACTTCCAAGAAACACCTTGGTGGGCGAAGTGCTGACTGATCTTCGTGTCCTCAAATAAATGAAGAAGGTTCTTCAGTTCTGTATTCGCTGCTTGAAATGTTTTAGCATTATCTGAGTAAACAGTATTCGGCAATCCTCTTCGTGCAGTAAATCTTCTAAAGGCCATCAAAAATTTATCTGTGCTCATATCTGATACTAGTTCCAGGTGAAGAGCTCTTGTTGTTGCGCATGTGAAAAGTAAGATGTAACATTTCTGCAGCAGTGTACCCAATTTGACAAAAGGCGGTCCTGCGAAGTCCATGCCTGTTACCGTAAATGGTTTGGTGAATTGAATGCGGTCAGGTGGTAGTGGCGGTTCTATCTGGCTTCTACAAATACTTTTAGATATTTTGGAAGGGAGACACGTATGTATCACTTTTTTTACTGATTGTCTTCCCTTCAAAATCCAAAATTCATTTCGTAATTCAGCTAGTACTATGGCAGTTCCTAAGTGGTGTAAACGTATGTGCGTCCATCGAATGAGCGACCTCGTAAATGGATGGGAACCTTCTAAGATAAGCGGATGCTTCTCTTGTACATTCAAGTCCGCAAAGTGAAGTCGTCCTCCAAGTCGTATCAGTCTATCTTCAAGGAACGGGTTCTAACGATGAATTTTTGATTTCCTTGGAAATTCGGTTTTGTTTTTAAGCGAGTGGTATTCCGCTGGAAAGCTTTCCTGCTGACCCATCCATATCCAAGTGCGTTTAGCTGAGTCTAGTTCATGGGCAGTCAGTGGACCTTTAACCTTTTCATAATGTTTAATATTGTACATGAAACGTAGAATCCATGCTATTATGTGCAGTAGTTTCCAATAAGAACTGTATTTTGATGCATCAATCGGACACACACATGTACTGACAATCAAATGTTGCTTGTATACCCGTCGTGTATCTGGAAGAGAACTGCAACGTATTTCTTGTTGAGGCCAAGTATGAGGTGGTTGAATTAACCATGAAGGTCCGTTCCACCATAGCGTGGAAGATTTTAATTTTTCTACTGAGGTTCCGCGTGATAACAAATCTGCTGGATTAGCTGTGGTGGGACAGTGTCGCCACTGCGACGGCGTCAAAGTTTCATGGATTTCCGTTACTCTGTTACAAACAAACGTATTCCAGCGATTTGGATCACTCTTTATCCAGCCCAATACTACCATGGAATCGCTCCACATTATTGCGTCAGCGATGTCAAATCCTGAAGACTCTGTGGTATGTTCTTTAACTGACCGTCCCTCTGTTTTCCATATTCCTTTTAGAACATCAGAATTCGTAGCCCATTTCGCCATAGGAAGTTTTATTTGTTGCAACAGACCTGTCAGCTGATAGTAAATGGATGTAACTGTGTTGTCGTCCTCGCAGCTCGCTGCAAAGTCGTCCATGAAAGTACTTTTATCTAGAAGTTCTGCTGCAATAGGATATGTGTCTTTAAATCTTATAGCCAATTCGCGCAATGTTGCAGAAAGAAGAAATGGGCTGCATGTTAGGCCAAATGGTAAACGTTTAAACCTATGAGTGATGACATCATTCGTAGTCTGCCAAGTTACATCTTCTTTCTTCTCAACTCGAAACCAAAAGAATCTCGTTAAATCTCTATCCTTCTCGTTCAACGACAGTTGTAAAAACGCTTGAGTTTCATCTGCAATTATTGCCCTTTGGTACATTCTGAACCGAATTAAGGTTGAAAGTATTTCAGGTAACAAATTAGGTCCTGAATCTAAAATATCATTAAGTGACGGTGAGTCGTTTTCATGTGATGAAGCATCAAAAACAATTCTCCATTTTGTAATTCCTAGTCGTTCTTTCTTCACTGCGTGATGAGGTAGGTAGTATACATCATTTGACGTAGTCTGCGTACTAATTCGTTCGACTTGCTCATTCTGAATGTAAAGTAACATTTGCGCATGATACATATCACGAAATTGAGCATTGTTCGATAACCTTTTTTGTAACGACATGAAACGTTTTTCTGCGTTACAACGATTCGAAGAAAGTATCATATCCTTCTTTCTCAATAATGAAACTACCCTTCGTCCGTTTTCTAATTGAAATGTATCATGGAATTCTTGCAAAACTGCAGTATATTCCGGTGAGAGTGATCGTTTTTGTTGATCTTTTATTCCCATCAATTCCAAATCTTGTCTAATGACACACACTCTTCGTTGAGGTACACGTGACTAACAATCGAATGCCTGACAATAATACCAGATCTACGACCACTCAAAATCCACCCAAATTTCGAAGGAAGAAGAACTGTAGAATCATCAAGGCGTACTGGTGTGTCATTCTTAACTATTTTCCAATATTGATCTGCACCTATCAGAATTTCAATAGGATATTGTTGTTCGTCGTCCTTTGGATCAGCAAGTTGCAGCTTATGGTCGGTAATATCTCGTGGAACCGTTGGAAGTGATGAGTACGTGTTCCCACTTTCAAAAGCTGAGAAAGTCATGGTGTTATTTGTACGAACTCCTATTAACTTAAAGTGAACAAATCTGCGATTTGTTGGCGTAAAATGTGGTGACTCGAATCCTGTAACAATGAATGGTTGATGACTGATGACTGTTGACCAATTCCGTGCTGATGAAACTACATTGGCTTCCGGCGTTGAGTAAACAACGCGTACGCTTCTTCACCCCTGTCGGACCTGTGATCCAAACAGACGCAGTCTGAAGATACGCGGAGAGAGGACATTGAACATCAATCTTCCCTACGGAAACGCGCTGTTCATCATTGCAGATAGTTACGTGGTGCGATTTCTTACATTTAGAACAGGCTACTTTATTTTTCTTGCTGCAATCTTTGATATTGTGCCCCTTTTTTAAACACAAGAAACATCTACGAGTGACTTTCAGCTTGTTGATCCTATCCTTGATGTTCGTTATCTTCGTACAATCTTTTGCCCAATGACAATGTGCGTCACAAAATACGCAGTGCCTTTTCGTCTTTCCACCTGGTTTCTCTCCCTTAGTGTTCACTTTTAGGGTCGCAGTTGTAGACGGAAATGTATCTGCAACGCTACAACCTCTAATTTTATGCGTAATCATAGCGCCTATCACTTCCTCGTTCAAAAACTCCATTAACCTCGTAATGTGACTTTCAGTTATATTTTCTCTTCTAGCGTAAATAATCCAGCGTCGAACTATGTCTTCTGGAAACGCACGTAATATTTTAAGTGCTAACATGCGCCCGTAGTGGTCAATGCTCGTAAGGCTTGTATGCGTTTGTTACATTCAATAAACGTAGCGTTCAAAACATCTGTAGACGCATGTGTTATCAGTTTCATAGTTTCAAGGTAGTCGAGATGAGCCTGTATTATACGGTTTTTGTCTCCATAACGAGAAACCAAAATTCGTTTCGTTTCTTCATAAGAATCTGCAGTAATTGGAATGCCTTCCACCAAATTCCTTGGTTCATCTTCCAAGTATCCTCGGAGGAAGACGTGTTTGTCTATAGTAGAAATTGAAGGATTGCTGTCTATAGACGACTGGAACTGCTCCCAAAATCGAGACCACTTTTCTACATCTCCTGAAAACGATTCTAATCTGATTGTGGGAAGTTTGACAGTATGTGTGACAGGAACAGGAGCTGCTACCGCGGCTGACGATGTCGTAGGTGTCGAGTTTGAATCAACTGAGCTAAAATACTCTTTCGCCTTCCTTGTTGCCTTCAAAATAGCTTTCCTAGCGGTGTCAACATAGTCTTCGCATTTACTGACATCAGCATCGTAGTCTCTGTCGGAAAGTAAATCTTGAATTGCATCGTCTAGCACTCGCAAACGATCTAATGTCTCTTGCAGTCGTGTTATAAAGTACTCATAATCGGTATCTTTGCCTGTATCTCCTTCATCTATCGCTCTACTGAACCGTGTTAGTAACTTCTGTTCAGTACCTCGTTTCCTTTTCAACTTACGTAAGCGTATTTCTGTAGCGTTTCTGACATTGTACTACGAAGTGACGTTCAACCACGATAAACAAGTCAAAGATAAGTGCTACGTGGACAGCGACACTCTATGACAGCGACCAAAGATTGTAACACTCAATCAACAACAAACAATGAAAGGCGATGTGTGCGTCTCAATATTCACAGTACAGCAATTGAAATTAGAAATTAATTTTGTCAATTGCACTTGCGTGTGTAAAACGCATAATATGAACAAAATATTCTCTGCGTGCCTGCGAGAGAAAACGTGCTACTCAAGCTGCTTGAGATAGGATACGTGACTGCACGCTGCACTGCCGTAAGCTGTCTCCGCTCTTACCTCTATTCAAGGGCGTGGAACAAGCGGACGTCGTATTTCGTGTTGCAGCTGGCTTCTTTTACCTTCTCTCAGCTTCCCTCGCTTCAGAGTTCCCGGGTTTCGGCACCATTTTGCATTTCACACACACACTCAATAGACAGGAGATACACGTGTGTACTTTCTACAACTTATTTATTGTTAGTCAAAGATATACACACACATATACAGAGATTAAAACAAACAAAGACTTTATTAATCCGTAACAGCGTGGTTACTCGCCATCGGAGGTTCGAGTACTCCCTGGGGCATGGGTGTATGTGTTGTCCTTAGGTTAGTTTACCTTAGTTTAAGTAGTTAGTAAGCTACGGACTGATGACCACGTAGTTTGGTTCGATAGATTTACAAACATTTGAACATTTTTTTCGTATAGTGAAACATTAGGAACCATGTATTTTTTTTTTAATACCTGAATATTTGAGGGGTAAACTACGCTTATGTTGTCGTGCTCATTTGATACTGCCCATGAAACACCTTGTGTACCTATATTCGTGAACTGTTTCACCTCTTTATAATACCAGATTCGACACATTGTTCAGGAGATGTAACGTTTGTGGTGCTTGGCGGAGGGTACTTTACTTACGGACCTCGACAAAATGTACAGTTAATGCATTAACCGAAAGTTTCCGCTTGACACAGTTGATCAGTAGAGAGTCTAGCCGTGTTGGGCATGAAGCACATCGTTTAGGAGATATGATGTCATAAACAATGACGTGCGCAAAAAATGCTGGAACACGCGACGAAGTACCATATCTCCTTCTAAACCACTGTATCAAAAAATGTTCAAATGCTTGTATAGCTTATGGGACTTAACTACGGGGTCATCAGTCTCTAAACTTACAAAATACTTATGAACTAGCCAATACTAAGGACGGCACGAACATCCATGCCCGAGGGTGGATTCGAACCCCCGACCGTAGCGGCCGTGCAGACCGTGACTGGCGCGCCGCAGTCCCCTCGGCCACCGCGGCCGGCTAAACCACTGTATCGATTTCGACCATAGTTAATCGACAGATTCCTTACAACGAGGTAATAATTACTGTAGGAGTAACAATCAGACACGACACATTGAAAAGAAGATAAGATACGTGGGGTGCATGGCATTGGGTACTTTACTTTTGGACTTAGACAAAATCCACTTTGATGAAATTTTGCAAAATGTCGCTCATCTCCTCCTAAATCACTAGAACGATTTCAGTCAAATTTGGTGTATCGCGAGGTAATAAATGATTTAGGGGGTGTGTACGATACATTGTTCAGGAGATAAAACGTCATATTCTAACGAACCTCCGACGAGCACGGGTGTCTTCCACCAAAAAATTTAGAAACTACAACAGAAAAACCCAGAATTCCGTCAGTAGAGATTATCTTGCACAAACGCAATACCGACACAAAACGAATCGCCAAATATAAAGTGGGAAGAGCCTAATTTAGGAGTTAAAACTTAGCGTTACAGCTATACAGATAGTAGCGGATTCTGCAATGAGTGTCGGTAGTGAAGAGTTGATGTGCTAGGACCTCCTGAATGAGTAATGCGCGACGGTATGACGTTGCACCTCTCTGGCCCAGGTGTCTCCGTAGCTCAGCGGTAGCGTCGCTCACTACCACGCAGGAGGCCCGGGTGTTGAGATGATGATGATTAGGACAACACACATCATCATTGGCAAGAAAGTCGCCCACGCGGCGTCAAATAAATAGACTTACACTAAGGCGGCCGAACAATCCCACAAGGGATCTCCCGGCCAAGAACGCCATACGATTTCCATTTCTGGCACAGGTGCATGCAAACGGATGAGGTTGTGAACGGAATCATAGCACCGTCATATTCACACCCACGCAAGTTGGCCCACAACGTGCTGGATATCGTTACAATGACGGAACAGACCGACCCCACACATCTTCCACCTGTAACAGATCTGGCGATCATGTTGGCCACGGGATACCTCGACGTCAGGATCTCTATAAAGGCACGTGTAATTTGATTTGTGAATGAACTCTTTCCTGTGGCAACAGATTGTAACGCAGGATGTCTCTGACGTAATGTGCCGACGGAGTTCCCTTAGTTACTACTAGCCATGACGCCAAGAGTAGCCCCGCTGTGCCTCTCCTCAGATATCCTCAATACTCCCTGTCGATGATCATCCAGGGTGGTGCCGACCTGTAAGTGATTGCTGAACAGAATGCGACGCCCTTAATTTGTAATCCACACCTTCCGGTCGCAGCACCATTCCAAACAACCAGTAATGTTAAAGGCGCCGTAGACTGACTGCTGCTAGTCTTCGACCAATGGTAGAAGACGGCACGTAATGTTGCAGGAAGTCCATTAGACTACCTCTTCTCGGATGGGAGGTGCATATGTAATGCCATTAGGATGTGCTTCATTCCCAACACGGCTAGACGCCCAATTGGTCAAACTTTCGGTTACGGGTGCCCTTTCGTTCCCGCGAAAGTTAGCACTGGGTGCCACTGTCACATCGGAACGTTCCAAAAATTTTGGTTACTTTAGATTCCCCCTGACTGTCATAATAAGACAAAACAATAAGCCCCATTACAAAATCTCTGAGGTGTTGATAATGCTTTGCAAACTAGAGTGCAGCATCTCCGTGTCGTCATAGTGTCCACGCAATGTCTGACGGTATTTACTTAAGTACCTAGATGCAGTATGAACAATGAACGCGCACAAAAACTAACGGACGCTGCTGGTCGTTCTGTCACATATGGAAGGAGGAAAACCCGGTATTGTTTGGGTTTTTATTTATTCCTATATTTAGTTAGTCCATTTATTCCTCCATCTCTCTCCGTCGCTGTCTATATAACCATGCCTCAGCCCCCCCTCCCATCTAGACATCGCCCCCCCCCTCTCTGCAAATCTCTTCCTGTCCGCTCTCTCTGTTTATCTCCCCCACCACCACACATGTATATGTAAAACTACATATATCTGCAAATTTCAATGTGGTCTGTAAAACGGTGTCGAAGGTACCGCCGCTATGCACCGTACGACAGATCTCTAGTTTTGAAGAAGTGTCAAAATTTCATCAAGATCTAAATAAAACTGTAGATTATGTACACAGTGCCTTTCTTCTTGTTTTGAAAGTGAAGTGTGGCAAATTTTATGACTCTAGGTTCAACGGTATAGCACCGCATAAAATGCAAATTCAATCCGATCGCGATGCCCATACAAACTGACAATTTAGATTTTTTTCCGTCATTTTGGTTTTTCCTTTTTTATAAACCACACCTGTAAAGCGACTAAAACGAAACAAAAATTACTGAGCTCTGTAAAGCCATTTCCGAGTTTTATCTAGACTGACGAAAAGCAACTGATTATTTCACACGCATATAAATGAGGGGTGTTCAAATGAAAAGGTACGAAACGACAGTGTGGGTGTCATTGAAGTCTTTATTCAAAAGTAATAACCAGAGGACTGAGCACAAATATCCCATTGTTACCAGAATTCCTGTGACTGTCTACTGTATCCTTGAGTTTGTCCGATTCCAAGCGCTTCCCCTTGAGCTGCCCTTTTTATTATTATTATTATTTTTTTCTTTCCTTTTTTTTTTTTTTTTTTTTTTTTTTTTGCGGACCAAACGGATGATGGAAGTCACAGGGTGTTGTGTCCAGGCTGTAGGGCGGATGTCAAGCTGCTCCTACTTTGCGTCACCCTGGAGAGGTGTGGACGCGCGTTATCATGGACGAGAATCACTCCGTCCGTGAGTAGCGCAGGCCGTATGCTCTTGATGGACTTGAGTAGGCAACTGAGTGTTTCACAGTACGCGTCATCGTCAATGGTTTTTCCGTGCTCGTGGAATTCCCCGAGTATCGGTCCTCGGACGCCGAAAAAGACGGTGAGCACCGCCTTGCATGCTCAGGACACAGTTTTGAATTTGTTAGGGCAGGTGACGACGCTTGCATCGCGTCCCTAGATCCCTAGATGTCGCACTACGTTATCCCGAAGCGACATATTCAAATTCCAACCGCTTTGGTTGTTACGACGTTCCGTACCTACCTATATGTAAAAGAAAATAATCAGTAATTATTGATATGGTGTCCTTTTCGGACATGTCCGAAAGAACAGACACCATTAGTCGACAGTGTCGGCCGTAAATTTACGAAATCGAAACAATGAAAAATTTCCACCTTTTCGGGGGGTTGAAATAAGTTCAACGACAAAGTTTAAATTTCTGTTCGTCCGGGATTGGAACCCGGATTTCCATCTTCGGGCCAGCGGTCGCCTCAACCAATAAGGCTATTCAGAAAGACTTCCCTTCCAATACAATTTCTTAATCTCTAGACCCACTGCCCAATGATGCCTCTTGCTCGCAACCTATACTGGATTCCTTCAAGGGATCGAGCGTTTGAATGCGTCAGAATTGAAATTGCCTGTTGTGGACGTATTTACAATTATTCAAAATGTTCAAATGTTTGTAGAGCTTATGGAACTTAACTACGGGGTCATCAGTCCCTAAACTTACAAACTACTTATGAACTAGCTAATACTAAGGACGGCACAAATATCCATGCCCGAGGGAGGATTCGAACTCCCGACCGTAGTGGCCGTGCAGACCGTGACTGACGCGCCGCAGTCTCCTCGGCCACCGCGGCCGGCTTACAATTATTAATATGGCGTCTGTTCTTTTTCGAGGTGTTCGAAAAGGTCGAAATATTCCAATGTTTCGATTTTGAAAATAATTTGTGGTACAATAACTTTCAGAAAAATGTTATAATCCCCATTCCAAAGAAAGCAGGCGCAGACAGGTGTGAAAACTACAGAACCATCAATTTAATAAGTCATGGTTTAATGATATTAACATGAATTATTTACAGAAGGATGGAAAAGCTGGTAGAATTCGACCTCGGGGAAGATCAGTTTGGGTTCAGGAGAAATGTAGGAACTCGGGAGGCAATACTCACTTTACGGCTTATCCTAGAAGATAGATTAAGAAAAGGCAAACCAATATTTCTAGCTTTTGTAGATTTGGAGAAGGCTTTTGATAGTGTTGATTGGAATAAACTCTTTCAAGTTCTGAAGCAAGCAGGAGTAAAATATAGGGAGCGTATGGTTATTTACAACTTGTACAAAAACCAGACAGCGGTTGTCAGAGTTGAAGGGCATGAAAGGGATGCAGTGGTTGGGAAGAGAGTAATCCAGGGTTGTAGCCTTTCTCCAATGTTATTCAATTTGTACATTGAGTAAGTTATAAAGGAAAGCAAGGACAAATTCGGAGAAGGAATTAAAGTTCAGAGTGAAGAATTAAAAACATTGCGTTTTGCCGACGACATAGTAATTCTGTCATGGCCGGAAAAAGGAACTGGAAGAGCAATTGAACGGAATGGACAGTGTGCTGAAAGGTGCATATAAGATGAAAATTAACAAGAACAAAACTAGGGTAATGGAGTGCAGTCTAAGAAAATCAGGAGATGCTGAAGGAATTAGATTAGGTAACGAAACAATAAAGGAGGTAGATGAGTTTTGTTACTTGGGCAGTAAAATAACAAATGATGGTCGCAGTACATAGGATATAAAATGCAGAAAGGCAATGGGTAGAAAAGCGTTCTTGAAAAAGAGAAATCTTTTAACATCAAATATTGATTTAAGCCTAAGGAAGTCCTTTCTGAAGGCATTTGTATGGAGTGTTGCCTTGTATGGGTGTGAGACATGGACGATAAACAGTGCGGACAGGAAGAGGATTGAGGCTTTTGAAATTTGGTGCTACAGAAGAATGCTGAAGATTAGGTGGGTGGATCGCGTAACTAATGAGGAGGTACTGAACAGAATTGGGGAGAAAAGGAATTTCTGGCATACCTTGACTAAAAGAAGGGATAGATTCGTAGAACACATTCTTAGACATCAAGGAATTGTAAATTTAGCGTTGGAGGGAAGTGTGTGGGGTAAAAACCGCAGAGGAAGACCAAGAGATGAATACAGTAAGAAGTTTCAGATGTAGGTTGCTTTTCTTACGTTGAGTTGAAGAGGCTTGCTGAGGATAGGGTATTTTGGAGAGCTGCATCAAACCAGTCTCCGGACTGGACCACAGCCGCGGTGGAGAAGCCTAGCGGTCTAAAGCCTTTCACTGCGGAGCGCGCGGTTGCTTGCCGTGGAGGTTAGAATCCTTCCTGGGGCATGGGTGTGTGTGGTGTCCTTAGGTTAGTTTACCTAGGTTTAAGTAGTTTTGTACAGGATGAACAGCCAGTCTAAAATAGTCCCGGGAAATAAATCAAAACATTTATTTCAAAACTTTACAAGTGTTCTTCCACTGCGACATATGCCTTGACAACGTGACCAAGCCTGTCCACCTTGCAGTACAGAGCCGGCCAGAACCAGTATTGAATGCTGATTCTAAAATCACGCCACCTTTCTGGCGTCCGTGCTGAAACTACTGACGTTTCCATGCTCCCGTGGAGCCAATAGCAGACACCCACGTTTGATCACGTGTGCTACTGCTGCAGGACACTGCGGTGCGAGAATCAGTTCCTTCGCTCTCTTCAGTTTGAGTTCTCGTACAGAACAGACGCACTCCAGAGGCTCAGCGTCTGTGCGGGGCGAATGGCCGCATGCCTTCCGCTCCCGCCTAGCGGCTGTTCGGTATCAGCCACCAACTGTGTGAACCATAACCGTAACCATTACCGTAACCTTTTCCACTTTCTAGTTCGCTACTTAGACTGGCACTCATTCATTGCATCCTACCTCAGGGCGAGTCCCGATATGTATTCCGTATTTCAGAATATACTAAATATTAACTTTAATTCTATCTTTTATTTGCCATTCAGCCACCCTTTCCTAGGGCGCCCACAAGCCTTTACCGCTCCGCCTTCCATCCTGACAACGCTTCCAACCCATTTTATTTATGCAGCACTGGGATGGGTTGTATAATTTCCCTATCATCCGTAGGATAAAGATCAAGTGCTGTACAGTTTGTAAGCTACGGACTGATGACCACGCAGTTTGGTCCGATAGATTTACAAACAAACAAACTGCACCACAACAAGAACAACAATAACGATGACTTACTACGGTCGCCCGTCTAATACTTAACACTGTCTGTGAGGAGCTGACTGGTGGAATGCCCGTCATGTTGTTCGCAGTACTTCATTGAAGGTGCTACCGAGAGTTACCTCGCTGACGTCGCCTATACGCAATTTTATGGATGGTCACCATTTGACGTTATCGTGGCATACAACTGCATAAAATATTTCCATAAAATCTCGGGCGAACTGCCGGATGTCCGTAACTTCTTGCCACGATATTTCGGCCGCAATCGCCGAACATGGTATTTCCACAGGTCATTCAATGAAATACAATGAAACGAAAATTTTGGCCCACACATCAAACTTTTGGAGCTCAATTATTAATGAAGCTGTGGAAATAAGATTGTCTGACAGTGAGACTCTTATCAATCGAGACAGCGGTTTCCAAATAAATGCTGCATGGAATCCTGTCATTGAAAAACTTCGTAGTCGGCATAGTTTCCTGCAACTGAATGACGATGAGAATCGATCTGATATCAAAGCGGCAAGCCTCCACCACGGAGGGCGCTCGGAGCAGCGTACGCTAGGTACGCGCATGCGCAATGTCGGCTGAATTGGGCATAATAGCACAGCTCAGTGCGTCTTCGCCAGTACTTCGGCGGTACTCACCTGAAGATGGCGAGAAGACTCTGCGCCGAAATATCGTGGCAAGAAGTTACGGACATCCGGCAGTTCGCCCGAGATTTTATGGAAATATCTGTACGCCGGGAAAGCTTTAAACATCACAACTGCATAAAGTATTTTTTCTTCGTTTAGACGCAGCGGTGTGAATGACTGGACGACACACGCAGCAGGTCGGAATCGAGGTTTGGCAAGCAGGCGGTCGGACAGGCAGGCAGGCAGAGGTGACCGCGACCGCGATGACTGGCCGGCCGCTAATCCCACACGGCGCGGATTCTCCGAAGCGGCGAGCGGCCGCTTTAGAAGCCGTTTTGGAGCCCGCACCGAGGCGGGGGGCGGCGTAATAGCACACTTCGACTTTCAGCGAAGCACCGGCCGTAACGAGGCGCTGGGCGGGCGGAGGAAGGGGAAAAGAAAAAAAAAAAAAAAAAAAGGAAAGAAGAGGGAAGCAGACGAGAGAGGAGGTGGCGGCCGTGCGGTACGGTTAATGGACCATATAGGCGGCCCGGATGTTAATTGCCGCTGCCCCCTCTTTGTAATCATCGCGTACGACCGCAGATGCTGGCCGTAATTTACAATGTAAGCGCGCGCTACGTGGTGTGCCTTTTGGCGCGAGCAGCGCACGGAATATGGGAGCGGGCGAGCGCCAATAAAAGCGGTCCGGCCGGCCGTGGCCGCGAGAAACACAAAGGCGCTGGCGTGCAGTGGCCGCGGCGTGAATATTAAGTCGCCGCCCCCAGCAGCAGCCCGCAGTAAAGTGGCGGCGGCGAGGCGTGGGCGGCGGAGGCGGCGGCGGAGGCGGAGGGCCGCAGCTACATGCGTTACCAGGCAACAGCGTCTCAAAAACGATAGCGAGCAGTACCTGCGATATCCACAAGGCGGACCGCCTATACGCAATGTAGTATCAACATCCGGAGAGTGGGCAATGACAGCCACTGATTACGGTACATCTACATCTACATACATACTACGCAATTCACCGTAAGGTGCGTGGCGGAGGGTACACTGTACCACTACTAGGCATTTCCTTTCCTATTCCACTCCCAAATTGAACGAGGAAAGAAAGAACGCCTATATGCCTCCGTACGAGCCCTAATTTCTCTTATCTTGTCTTTGTGATCATTACGCGAAATGTAAGTAGGTGGCAGCAAGATCGTACTGCACTCAGCTTCAAATTCCGGCCCTGTAAATTAACTTAACAGAAATTCACGAAAAGAACGTCTTCTTTCTTCCAGCGATCCCCAATTGAGTTGCCGGAGCATTTCCGTGACACTCGCGCATTGGTCGAACCTACCGGTAACAAACATAGCTGCTCGCCTCTGAACCGCCTCTATGTCTTTCTTCAAACCGATCTGCTGCTGGTCCCAAACACTTGAGCAATATTGAAGACGTGGTCGTACAAGCGTTTTATACGCGGTCTCCTTTACAGGTGAAGTACATCTTCCCAAAATTCTCCCAATAAACCGAAGTCGGCTGTCCGCCTTACAACTGTCCTTACATATTCGTTCCATTTCATATCGCTCTGCAATGTTACGCCTAAATATTTGAACGACGCGACAGCATCAAGCAGCCCACTACTAATGCTGTATTCGAACATGATAGTATTTTTTCTAGTAGTTTTTTCTACTCATGCGCATCACCTTACATTTTTCTACATTGAGAGCTAGCTGCCATTCTTCGACCAACTAGAAATTTTGTCTAAGTCAACCTGTATGCTTATTACAGTCAGACGACACCCTCCCATACACCACAGCATCATCAGCAAACAGCCACAAATTACAACTTATTCTGTCGATCAGATCATTTATATAGATAGAAAATAATAGCGGTCCTATCACACTCCCCTGGGGCACGCCTGACGATACACTCGTCTCTGATGAACACTCGCCGTCGAGAACAACGTACTGCGTTCTATTACTTAGGAAGTCTTCCAGCCAGTCACAAATCTGTGAACCTATTCCATAAGCTCGTATCTTCGTTAGCAGTCTGCAGTGTGGCACCGCGTCGAATGCCTTTTTGAAGTCGAGAAAAACACAATCCGCCTGTTGCCCTTCATCCATGGCTCGCAAGATGTCATGTGAGAAAAGAGCAAGCACATGTTTCCTAAAACCGTGCTGATTCATAGAAAAAAGCTTTTCCGTTTCAAGGAAATTTACTATATTCTAACTGATAACATGCTCTAAAATTCTACATGAAACTGATGTCAACGATATTGGCCTGTAATTGTTTGGGTCAGTTCTCTTTCCTTTCTTATAAACGGGAGTCACTTGCGCTTTTTTCCAATCACTAGGAACTTGGCGCTGAATTAAAGAATCGCGATAAATGCAAGCTAAGTAGGGGGCCAATGACGCAGAATAGTCTTTGTAAAACCGAACTGGTATTCCATCCGAACCAGCAGACTTTTTCGTATTTAGCTCTCTCAGCTGCTTCTCTACACCGGAAATACCTATTGCTATGTCCCCCATTTCGGAATTAGTACGTTGATCAAATGATGGTACATTTGTGCGGTGCTCCTGCGTGAAAGATTTCTTAAAGGTTAAATTTAGAACTTCAGCTTTCCGTTTGCTTTCTTCTATTACTGCCCCGGATTGATCAACGAGTGACTGAACAGTGGGCAGTCTAAAGCCCTTTCTATACGAGACGTGCGACGCGCACAAGAAAGTGGTTGTCAGCTGCAGCGCCCCTTGCGGTAGACCGTCCAACTACAAAGAAGCATTTGTTCAGTCGTCTGCTTCACGCGTCTACTTCGTTTGTTGTCAACTTACAGCAAATGAATCGCCGCGTTAACATCACTTTTCGAAACTGTATGGTATACTGTGATGATTATAACATTTATTTGTGTTTTAGACTGCCACTGTGAAATTGTATTTAATTGTTTTCGTGCTGTTCATGCGTAACTACGTCGCTCACATGTGGTAACGTTCTCATTATGAAATGCGATTACATACTTCCAGCCCCTTCGGTTTGAGGCGCCTATGTATATGATGAACAAGCTCAGGTGTCTATACATACACCTTTTACTTTGATTAAGCTTCAAATAATCCTCATCAAACACAAATATTTCATCTATTAACTACAGCATGTTTCAGCAAAAAATAGCAAATATTTTAGAATATGGTAATAAAGACGATTTGCAGATAAAATTTCATATAACGTGTGTCCAATTTTTATTGGGTACAGAGATACATATATTGGTACGTACAAGAAACTGATTTGGATATTTTGACTGATTCTTTCGTTGGTTCTTGGTAGATCACCATATTGACTTTTATTTAAATAACCGGTTTTCGACGTAGTTTGAAGTCTGAATCCGTCCAGGCAAGCAGAAAACCGGGTAACTAAGTGGAAATGTACGTGTAGAACATACAAAAAATTCTACTTTTAAGTAAGTGTGATGTACTATCAAGAATCAACGGATAAATCAGTGAAAATTTCTTGATTTACATTTGCTCTACATTTGTTTGGATTTCATATTAACAGCTATTCAATAAAAATTGTACACAGGTTATATTAAATTTATAATGAAATTCCTCTATACTATCACCTCCTAAAATACTTACGACTGAGTCGAAAAACTACGTTCCTCTGAGCAGGAGACAAGTACACATTCTCAAACAAATTCCCGACTTGGCTTTGTTTGCCTGCTGGGTTTCCCATTCGGTTGTCTGCGCATGCGCGAAGCACTTCCATACGCGTGAGGATAGGATCCATCCTATTCCGTCTACTAGCGATCGTATGCGTGCATCTTGTGCAGGTGGACGCGTCTACACTGTACGCGGAAGGCGTCACCGGTGCATCATGGGTAATCTCGTAAGCTCTCACTTCCCGTGTAGAAAGGGCTTAACATACACACTTACGAATATGTGTGTATTTCAACCTTATTCCGCTGAAAGTAAGCCTAGGCTGTGGCTAAGCCATGTCTCCACGATTTCATTTCTTCCAGGAGTGCTAAACTTGCAAGTTTCGCAGGAGAACATCTGTGAAGTTTGGAAAGTAGGAGGCGAGGTACTGTCGGAATTGAAGTTGTGGGGCGGTACCTGAGTCGTGTCGGGATAGCTCAGTGGTAGAGCGCTTGCCCGCGAAAGGCAAAGGTCCCAGGTTCGAGTCCCGGTTCCGGCACACAATTTTAGTCTGCCAGGAAGTTTCATTATTTAAGTTTATTTTTGTGAAGTAATGGAAATTTACAAATCCAATATGATTGTTTTCTTATAAAAAAATTTTAGTTGATGTATACGTACTTGAGAATGGCAATATAAAGGCAAACCATAAAAGGAAAATACTGATTATGGCCTATGAGTACATTGCTTAAATGTCTATCTTAAATAATTCTATCATTTGCACTTTTTGCAGACATTATGTCTGATTTTACAATATTGAAGTGTTCCGACGCGTTAGCTGAAGGCATATTGTGGTGTCGCACAAGTACAAAGTGCGCGCCACCTACTTTCGCCGCGCGCCGCCATGCACGCACGGTGCGGCGTTCTTACGCCGTCAGCCACGAGCGCCCTCTGCTACAACTCCGCTCGTGGCCACCACTGAACGACATCGTTCACTTGGGACTGAGAGAGGAACCAGTCAGCACTTCGGAATCAGATAGGCACCAGTGAAGACTTGGCTATCGGATAGGCACTAGGCAGGCCCTAGCTCAACTATGTATCAGCATTCTGCCGTACTGAACTATGTAAAAATTAAGTATTGTATAAATTCTGTGCAATATATATCTCGTTCTAATTTAGTGTTTCTGACTGCTCCTCCTCCGTACCTGCACCAGCGTGCTATCTTTATTCCTGTGTCGGTCTCATTCCACTCGGCCACCGACACCTACGACGGAAACGAGACACAAAAGCGGCGACGAGGCTGGGACACAAAAAATATGTCTGGGGTGTAGCCTTGTACGAGTGTAAAAAGTGGAAGATGAGTTCATACAGAAAAAAAAAAGATTTGATTAGTGTCATACTTGTTCCACACATCATAAATACAACATTTTGCAATGATATGGAACGTGTCAGTTTAATGAATGATATCTATACATCAAAGGATTTTAAGGATTTTAATTTTTAATTATGTTGTTGTTATGGTCTTCAGTCCGGAGACTGGTTTGATGCAGCTCTCCACCCTACTCCATCCTGAGCAAGCCTTTTCATCTCCTCATAAGAACGGCAACCCACATCCACTTGAATCTGCTTACTATACGCGTCTCTTGGTCTCCCTCTGCGATTTTTACCCCACACACTTCCCTCCAATGCTAAATTTACGATTCCTCGATGTCTAAGAATGTGTCCTACCAAGCGATCCCTTCTTTTTCAGGGTATGCCAAAAATTCCTTTTCTCACCAATTCTGTTCAGTAGTTCTTCATTGGTTATGCGATCTACCCACCTAATCTTCAGCATTCTTCTGTAACACCACATTTCAAAAGCCTCTATTCTCTTCCTGTCCGCACTGCTTATCGTCCATGTTTCACTCCCATACAAGGCAACACTCCAAACAAATGCCTTCAGAAAAGACTTCCTTACACTTAATATTCGATGATAGCAAATTTCTCTTTTTCTTCCCATTGCCATTCTGCATTTTATATCCTCTGTACTGCGACCATCACATGTTATTTTACTACCCAAGTAACAAAACTCATCTACCACCTTCATTGTTTCGTTGCCTAATCTAATTCCTTCAGCATCGCCTGATTTTCTAAGACCGCATTCCATTATTTTTGTTTTGCTCTTGTTAATGTTCATTTTATACGCTTTCTTCAACACACTGTCCATTCCATTCAACTGCTCTTCCAGGTCCTTTGCTGTCTCTGACAGAATTACAATGTCATCAGCAAAACGCAATGTTTTTATTTCTTCCCCCTGTACCTTAATCCCTATTCCAAATTTTTTCTTGCTTTCCTTCATCGCCTGCTCGATGTACAAATTGAATAACATCGGAGAAAGGCTACAACCCTGTCTTACTCCCTTCCCAACTGATGCTTCCCTTTCATGCCCTACGAGTCTAATAACTGCGGTCTGGCTTTTGTACAAGTTGTAAATAACTCTCCTTTCCCTTTTAATTATATTCATTTAAATTTTTTTGTTTATGCATGTTTAGGGAAATTACTAAGTTTTATCTAAAAAAATTCATCTAAAGTGTAGAAGGAGTTGCCATTCAGAAATTATTTTAATTTTTTTTTTTTTAATAGTAGTTCGCTATCTGTCAGACTTTTGATGCTACTTGGTAAGTAACGGAAGAATTTTGCGTCAGCTTAATTCACCCCTTCCTGTGCCAGTTAGATTTAACCTTGAATAGTATCATCCTTTCTCCTAGTGTTGTAACATGCGCACTGCTATTACTATTAAATTGGCTTAGATTGTTAACTAGAAATTTCATAGGTGAATATATATATATATTGTGAAGCTACAGTGAAGATCCCTAGATCCGTAAATGTCTGCAGGATGATCTTGGGTAGGCTCTAGCAATTATTCTGATTACACGCTTTTGTGCAATGAATACTTTTTTACTCTATGTTGAATTGCCCCAGAAAATGATCCCATATCAAAGCAGTGAATGAAAATAGGCATAGTTAGCTAATTTTGCAATGACCCTGATAATATAAGTACCTGAACTCTAACGTTTCAGCAGTTCTTCAATGTGTTCTTTACAATTCAATCCTTCATCAATACAAACACAAAATTTGAATATTCTACCTTATCTACAGATTTCTGTTCAAAGTCTAAATTTATTAATGGTGTCATACCATTTACTGTATGAAATTGTATACACTGGGTTTAATCAAAGTCCATTTACAGAGAACCACTTAATAATTTTCTGAAAGATATTTAGAATTTCATAAATTAATTCCTGTTTTTCAGCGTGATAGCTAGATAGCTATACTTATATCGTCAGCAAAAAGAACCAGCTTAAAATCTTTGTGAGTATACAATAGCAAGTCATAAATATAAGTATTAAGAACAGCAAATGCCCCAAGACCGAACCTTGTGGGACCCCACTTTTGATAGCTCCCCAGATAGAGCAGTTAACTGTTTCTTGCATATTATGTAATTTGCTTATTTCAACTTCCTGCACTCTTCCAGTTAAGTATGACTTAAACCATTTGTGCACTGTACCACTGATACCACAAGAAGAATTCCGTGAAATACACACTCAAAAGAGATCACAAAAAATGTCAACGGGTGATGTCCGGTTATTTAGACCATTTAATATTTCATCAGTAAAGGTATATATAGCATTTTATGTTGAAAAGCTTTTCTGAAAACCAAACTGCCATTTTGTTTAAACTTTATTTTTACTAATATGTGAAGTTTAGAAGTTTGATGCTGCAGGAGAAATCTGAAAATTAGATGGGTAGATCATGTAACTAATGAGGTAATACTGAACAGAATTGGGGAGACAAATTTCTGGCGAATCTTGATTAAAAGAAGGGATCTATTGGCAGGACACATTCTGTGACATCGGGGAATCGTCAGTTTAGTTAGCATTGTAGGGAAGTGTGTGGGGGTAAAAATCGCAGATGGTGACCCAGAGACTAATACAGTAAGCAGGTTCAAAGGAATGCAGGCTGCTGCTGTTATTCAAAGATAAAGAGGCTTGCTGTGTAAAGTCAGCCTATAAACGAAAAACCATAACAACACAGACTGAAACTTGCACTACAGAGGATACTTTCATTTCCATGCGCAGGTGTAGCGAGAGAGGTTTGAAATACTCAGCAAGAATGGCGCGCATGTTACTGTCGTAAACCTGTTAAGAGCCACGAAGTACAGTTCGTTATCTGTGGACAAAGAAGGAAGAAAACGGAAGGAAGATTAGTGTTTAGCGTCCCGTCCACAGCGTGGACATTAAGTACAGAGCACGGCCTCATCTTGTTGTTTTGAGCACGGGGAAATCGGCCGTGCAGTTTAAAACGAACCATCCCGGCATTCGTCTGGAGTGGTTTATGGAAATCACGGAAAACGTAAACCTGGATGGCGGGAGGCGGATATGAACCGTCGTCTTATGGAAGGCGAGTTCAGTCTAGTTAGCCACTGCACCACTTCACTCCATGTGTGGGAAAAAGGGCATCAACAGGGGGAAATTCGCAGAGGCAAGGGTGGAGTGTATGGAGACGACTGTAAGAGCCGTTGTGTGTGTTCTTCCAAGAGGCCCGTGACAACGTCTGCGATTCGCTGCGCTCCGGGCGGCCGGTAGTAGCTGCGTCATTACAGAATGTTGGGGCCTTTGTGTTTGCATTAATTGGATTCTGAACGACAGGCTAATCCATATGCGAAACTTATCGTAGTAGTTTCCTATAGTGCGGCGCACGATATTGTTCACGAGAAGTTGCTATTTCGTAAAGTTAGTTCTCGCTTGGTGCCTAAAAATCCTCAACCACTTAACGCTGTACGCAGCAGAAGGGCACGACTTTCTGAAATGAATGATAATCAGTGATGAGTCGAAGGAGTACCATTACACGCCCGAAACCAAACAGCCCTTTATTGGATGGATGCTTGTTCGACAGAACGAAAGTGATTTTGAACATCGCAGCAATCGTAACACCTTGATTCACATTACTGTGAAAATGAAACACGCAGCCCCTCAAGTTTCTTTGAAATAATTAAACATTATCTAAATTCCAACACTAACTACGGGTGTCTTCATCAGAAGAATAAAATTATGAATGCCATTTTATACAACTTGAGCATAATATCCTTTAAGTATGTTTTAAAAAAATGAAATGCTAGGCTTGCCGCGGTGCTTCCTAAGGTGCTTTCATGCGGTGTGCGCGGGTGCTCGCCGTCGGAGGTGTGTGATGTGTATGTTCAAATGTTTGTAAAGCTTATGGGACTTAACTACGGGGTCAACAAACAACTTATGAACTACTTACGAACTAGGACGGCATAAATATCCATGCCCCAGGGGGGCCGTAGTGGCCGTGCAGACCGTGACTGAAGCGCCTCAGTCCCCTCGGCCACCGCGGCCGGCTGTGATGTGTATAGGATAAGTTGCATTATGTTAGTTTCAGTAGTTTGTAAGCTTACGGACTGAAAACCGCAGCCGCGGCGGATTTCCCGAGCGCATTGAGGCACTATGCTCCGATGCGAGAGGCCGTTTCCCGTCGGGGGTTCGAATCCTCCCTCGGGCATGGATTTTTATGTCGTCTTTAGTATTAGCTAATTCATAAGTAGTTTGTTAGTTTAGGGACTGATGACCCCGCATTTAAGTCCAATAAGTTTAACAAACAATCGAACATTTGAAAACCGCAGCAGTTAAGTCGTCTACAAATATTTGAACATGCCAAGCAAACACGAGCGGGTATAGAAAATTAAAAATAAAGTGGCTTGCCGCTATGGCCTGTCGACAATTTCTAAACCCACTAGTATTTACCTAGCATGTAATGTTAAGAACAAATTTATTGTCATTTTATAAGACATGAGCATATTATGCTTAGTGCTTACGTCTCATGTTTTTATTCTTCGATTCATCAGTTGATGTTGAAATCTAGATAAAGTGTAATTATTTCAAACTAACTTGTTGGGCTTTTTATTTTTATTCAGAATCACCAGTAGTATCACCCCTTAAAGCGTGTACCTTTCCTCCTGATTCGCCCTGTATATAGTGATACATCGTGCTAATGACCCACTGAACGCTAACTACAGATAACTCAAGCCATCGTACTTCTCTCCGCAAAAGAAGTGGGAACTCGTAAGAAGGAAGAACGGCCATGTACATAGGGTCGTCATGTCACAAGCAGAGGAGGAATATTTCACGCTCCCGTAGGACAAAAGCGAAGGATATATCTAAGAAAGGTGGCACATAATACAGGAGAGAGAGAGAGAGAGAGAAAACGCCCTCGCCTCATCTTTTCTTTCGGATTCATTCTCTTCCGGGGGCGATGGGGTGGGAATCTAAGCATTAATTCAAGCAATAATGTCGAGAGTGGAGGAATTTTATGAGTTTGAGGGGAGAACATGGCGAAACGAAAAAGAAGCCGCGGAGAGAGAGAGAGAGAGAGAGAGAGAGAGAGAGAGAGAGAGAGAGAGAGAGAGAGAGAGAGAGCGAGAGAGAGAGAGAATGGGAGGAAGAGGAGTTTGAGAATCTGAGCTAGGAAATGGGAAGGGAGGAGAAGGAAAAGGGGGAGGCGAAGCAAGTAGGCGCGGCAGACTGGGCCTAAATAAGTGACGAGGCAATCCGGGCGCCGCTAAAGACACCGGTAGGCGTTTCTGGGAGCACCAGGCGGACGGCTGTGGCGGAGGTTGGCTCTGCAGCCTACCGCCAAGGGGTAGCTGGCATCCATTTCACAAGGGGCGAGGCAGCTGCGACGTTCTGACATGTACGTGGCGAACGGTAAATACAGGACTGCGCCTACAGCGTTTAGAGAAAAGGCCTCACAACAGTGTGTCGGTGTAGGTCACGACCGCTAGCTGTCTGGCTTGCTGCTAGGGCACAGTCTACTGCCTCCTAGCGGCGAATACTCCTATAAACCGGAGTTGAACTATCCGCCATTTTTCCCTAAGCCGTAGGAGTTGCCACGTTCCGGACGACACTCACGCGTTACCTTGCGTTTCATTCAACTCGCTCACAATCGGAAACTACTCACTATATGAACGTGGAACTTTCGTCAGCGTCTTCGTTAAGAACTACAATACATTTTCATGTTGTTGTTGCTGTTTTTGTGTCCCAGCGTCGTCGCCGCTTTTGTGTCTCGTTTCCGTCGTAGGTGTCGGCGGCCGAGTAGAAAGACCGACACAGGAATAAAGGATGCACGCTTGTGCAGGTAGGAGGTGACCAGCCAGTGGGACAGCAGAAACTAGAAACACTAGAGTAAATTAGAACGAGATATATATTTCTTAGAGACTTAGTAATACTTAAATACATAGCTCAGTACTACAGAATGCTGATACATAGTTGAGCTAGAGGCCTGCCTAGTGCCAATCCGATAGCCAAGTTTTCACTGGTGCCTATCTGATTCCGTAGTGTTAGCTAATTCCTATCTCAGTCCCAAGTGAACGATGTCGTTCAGTGATGACCACCAGCGGAGTTGTAGCAGAGGGCGTTCGTGGCTGACGTCGTAAGAACGCCGCGCCGTGCGTGCATGACGGGGCGCGGAGAAAGTAGGTGGCGCGCACTTTAGACTTGTGCGACACCACAGTTATTGTTGTGGTCTTCATTCCGGAGACTGGTTCGATGCATCCTACTCTACCCTGAGCAAGTCTCTTTATCTCCTCATAAGAACGGCAACCTACATCCATTTGAATTTGCTTACTATATTCATCTCTTGGCCTCCCTCTGCGATTTTTACCCACACTTCCCTCCAAAACTAAATTCACAATTCTTTGAGGTTTAAGAACGTGTCCTACCAATCGTTCCCTTCTTTCAGTCAAGATATCCAGGAAATTCTTTTTCCCCCCCAATTCAGTTCAGTACCTCCTCATTAGTTACGCGATCCACACAGCACTGATGATGTTCAGACGTTTGTCAAGCTTATGGGACTTAACTGTGGGGTCATCAGTCCCTAAACTTCCAAACTACTTATGAACTACCTTATACTAAAGACGGCACAAACATCCATGCCCCAGGGAGGATTCGAACCCCCCACGGAGAACGGCTTCGCGCATCGGAACATGGCGCTTCAATGCGCTCGGACGCTCCGCTACGGCTCTTCAGCATTCTTCTGTAGCACCACATTTCAAAAGCCTCTATCCTCTTCCTGTCCGCACTGTTTATCGTCCATGTTTCGCGCCAATACAAGGCAACACTGCATTCATATGCCTTCAGAAAGGACTTCCTTAGGCGTAAATTAATATTCGATGTTAATAAATTTCTCTTTTTCAAAAACGCTTTTCTTCCCATTGCCATCGTTCATTTTATATCCTCTGTACTGCGACCAACATATGTTATTTCACTGCCCAAGTAATAAATCTCATTTATCACATTTATTGATTCGTTACCTAATTTAATTCCTTCAGCATCGCCTGATATTCTGAGACTGCATTCCATTACCCTTGTTTTGCTCTCGTTAACGTTCATCTTATATGCTCCTTTAAACACACTGTTCATTCCATTCAGTTGCTCCTCCAGGTCCTTTGCTGTCTCTGACACAACTACAATGTCAAGAGCAAAACGCAATGTTTTTATTTCTTCACCCTGAATTTTAATTTCATCTCCTAATTTCTCCTTGCTTTCCTTTATAGCTTGCTCAATGTACAGATTGAATAACGTTGGCGAAAGGCTACAACCCTGTCTTACACCCTTCCCAACCTCTGCATCGCTTTCATGCCCTTCAACTCTGGTAACTGCTATTTGGTTTTCGTACAAGTAGTAAATAACCTTCCGTTCCCTATATTTTAGTCCTGTTTATTTCAGAATTTGAAAGAGTGCATTCCAATCAACATTGTCAAAAGCTTTTTCCAAATCTACAAACCCTGGAAATGTAGGTTTGCCTTTCCTTAATCCATCTTCTAAGATAAGCCGTGAAGTGAGGCTTGCCTCCCGTGTTCCTGCATTTCTTCTGAATCCACACCGGTCTTCCCCCAGTTCAGATTCAATCAGCTTTTTCATCCTTCTGAAAATAATTAGTGTAAAAATTTGTTTAAAATTTTCATATTAGTTTTATTTGCGACAATAATTTATTAAGAGGGTATTCTGACAGTTTGCGAACATGCACTTTACGACGACGTTACAGAATTTACAACATCCGAGGAACTTTTTTTCAATTTAAGGTAGGTAAACACATTAAGTAAGTGAAATGTTCAAAATACATTAAATTTTCATCCACTACAATCAGGAACTCTGAGAGAAATTTATAAATTGAGATAATCTAAGTTAAATATGACGCACTGGGGCCGGCCGCGGTGGCCGAGGAGACTGAGGCGCTACAGTCACGGTCTGCACGGCCACTACGGTCGGGGGTTCGAATCCCCCCTCGGGCATGGATATTTGTGCCGTCCTTAGTCTTAGTTAGTTCATAAGTAGTTTGTAAGTTTAGGGACTGATGACCCCGTAGTTAAGCCCCATAGACTTTACAAACATTTGAACGCACTGGGATCCGCTCGCCCATCTAGTAATAACTCGTCTTCAGTATTAGTGCTCCGAATAATTAGGCACACGCTGTTACTGCTTAACACCCATACTTAAAAGATACTGGTATCGACTTCTTAACCCATTAAATTTAACAGAAATCAAACTATAAAAATGCTGTGTGTACCTTTCTGTAATATTAAATTTAAATTTTCAGTTATATGAACACGACATTCTAAATAAATCAATACAAAGTGCTTAACAAGCTAGTGCGGGGAGAGATGCTTGGTACCTGTAATTTGCTAGTATTATCGCATAAAATCCTCGTTAAATCTAGTAACTTTCGTTCTGTTGGTGCAAAACTATTTTTGTCAAAACAGGAGCACTGATGAACAATACAGTATCCCCAAACCATTATTTCATATGTACCGTCAAACGGGGTGATTTCGGACGATATGGTTTATCTTCTCTTTCCCGCTGCATAGCAACGAATTAGCGCTAATTTCCACCTCCAAGCGCTACTTATTTTATGCGCTAGACAGTAATTCCCACGTTTGGATAGATTTTTTATCGACGCAATAATCAGTCGGATAGTGTCATTGTCGAAAGTTCTCGCTGTGTTAAGGAGCAAAAACTTTCTGTTGTTGCGACTGGCTGAAAAGTATTGTAGCTTCAGTTGCCAACGAAATCACTACGCTGCGGCACTGTGAGAAGTATGGTACCAGTATGTAACGAGTTTTGTGTAAAGTTTCAAAGTAACGAGAGTTTTTCGTAATTGTGTACTTTGTCAAGTGATTTAGAATAATGTCGAGAACGTATAAAAGTAAGAAGGTGTTCAAGATCGGTGTAATTATGACCGTGACATTTTAAAGAAAGCAGTTCGAGATTTTCATTGTGGCAAATTAATATATACAAAAGCCTTTAATAAATAAAATTCCTTATCACTTATTTTCATGATGGACGTCTTTAAAATAAATTAAAAGTCACAAAATTAAAACAGAAAGAAAGTAGAATTTAAAAAAAAAGTCAATTTTTGTCCGAAATCACTCCATACACTTTGAAATTCAGACAAAAGTAGATGCACATAGACGTTCCGTAGCTAGGATATTTTGTTGTTTATAAGAGGCGAGTTTTTAAAGTACGTTCCGTTTTGTTGTAGACACTAGTAGTTCGCGCACATACCACAACGAGCGCGTGCGTCGTGTACTGGCACAGACAAATATATGTTACTCTGTGGTACTGGCATGCCTTGGGAACAACTGTGCTCAGTTTCAGCTCTGTACGTAACCTGTACGGTTCTGTGCTTTCAAAATGTTTAAGACTATCAACTCGCCCGCCGCGTGTGAGGTTCGATCAGTGATGTGGTTTTTGTCGCCAAGGAACCTGTCTGCTGCAGAAATTCATCGACAGATTTGCGAAGTGTACGGTGATACTGTTATGAGAGTAAAGGCAATATGCGTAAATAGGTACGACAATTCAAAGATGACTTTGACAACGTCCATGATGAGGACCGATCCGGTCGCACATCTTCGATTACAGACGATTTGGAAGTTTCAGCTGAAGCGAGGATTCGTAAGAAAGGATCTTCACATTAACAGGTCTCTCAAACGAATTTCCTGTCCGAAATCACTCCGTATTGTCGGTTAGAGTTTTAGTTAACACTAGTCGTCCCGCCAATGCTCCGTAATTGCTAATATGTATGAACTCTTGCTTTGAACGTCAAATGTGCAAAATTTTATCGCAATCGTTCTAATGATATTTATATCCCAAAGAAAAGAGCTCTTTCAGTTTTCCACAAATTTTCCTTTTTCTGGCCAACTATTCCAAACTTTTACTAGACACAAACCTTCCTCTCGCTTTGAACGTCGAATGTGCAAAATTTTATCGCAATCAGATAAATGATTGTGATATTTCATCTTGTTAAGTACATTTAGAAACACATTGAAAAAGGAACTTGGTTCGAATTTTGCGACTTTCCTTTTTAACTGTCCCTCTTTTTATTATTTTTATTTATTTATTTATATTTTTACTCAAAACTTTTCAAAGACCATAATGAACAAAACAAAAAAAGAATTACCCCTCTCCGTCGCGCGAATAGTCAGTTATAGTGCTGAATTCAATCAAAGACACATTGAGAAACGCACTTTCAATTTTTCCGGTAGATAAACCCAAAAATTTTATTTCATACAAACCTTCTCGTGTCAAGTCGTACTCAAGTGATACTCTTATAACAATGTACCAATTGATTTTTATTCATAGAAAAAAATCGCTTTGGGTTTTTTATAAATTTTCCTACTTTCCGGGCGACTTTTCCAAATTTTTATTTGATGCGAACCCTCCCCTTGCTTTCAACATGATATGTAGAAAATTTTATCGCAATTGGACTAAGGGTATTGATAGCTCAATGAAAAAAAGCTGTTTCAGTTTTTCCCGATTTCCCTCTTTTCGGGCAACTTTTGTATACGAGGTATGTCCACAAAGTAACTTCCGTTTGGTTACATATATCAAACGTGAACAGATACAGAAAAATATTTATTGTATAAAAATCTGTAACTGTTCAACTACTTTTCTACATAGCTTCCGAAATTTTGTACGCATTTGTCATAGCGTGGGACAAGTTTTTGTGTGCCTTCTTCATAGAAGGTTACCGCCAGTGTATTCAACCATGTGGCAAACATGTTCTTTCAGCTCATCATCGTTGACAGATTTTAGGTGTAAGAAGAGATGAAAGGAGTCTTCTTCTTACCTCCATGTTGCCGCCCGACCTCACAAGGCGAATGCGACCAAACAACTCTTAGGGAATTTCACTGGGACGTGTTTGATCATCCTCCGTACAGTCTCGCTTCTAGCGACTTTCTTCTTACACCTAAAACCTGTCCATGGTGGTCAACATTTCAGCGATGATGACGAGCTGAAAGAACATGTTACCACATGGTTGAATACACAGGGGGCAACCTTCTACGAAGAAGGCATATAGACTTCTGCCTCGCTACGACAAATGCCTACAAAATTTCGGAAGCTATGAAGAAAAGTAGTTTAATAGTCGTATATTTTTGTACAATAAGTATTTTTCTGTATCTGTACGCTGTTTTATATAACCAAACGGAACTTAATTTGTGGACATACCTCGTATTTTATCACTGTTTAAACCTCCCCTAAGCTTGCACGAATATTTAAAGACTAAAATTAGCCAAATCGGTTCAACCGTTCTCGAGTTTTAGCGAGACTAACGAACAGCAATTTTATATATAAGAGGGCAATCGAAGCTATAGGTTAATAAATAAATGTTGAGAAAATATTTTGTCAAAACAGTTACGACCCCTTCAGTATATCCATCCTGTGACTCAATGGGATAAAACAAGAGTGGCCACTCCATTCACTATCGAACAAACTCCGTCATTTTTTTCCGATTCTGAGTTGTTGCCTTTGAAAGTGGAGCCCCATGTGCACAGGCCTGTGGGTGGCAATTATTCAGCGCAGTGCAGTGAGCGCTATTTGCAAGACAACGGGCTCGGCAGTCGGCTGCCCGGCGTCACCTGCGCGTTCCCAGCACACCACAGCACGCGGCGGTCGCCCTTTGTCGGCTGGCCTCCGTCACCACGTCAGCGCACGTCGCGCATCACGCATGCGCAATGGCGCGTACCACGCCACCGTGGCGACCCGGCCGCTCTATCCAGCGCCAGACGCACCTGCTACCCACCCCACGTGCACGCACGCCTCTTGCCGACGCCGACCACTACGTAACTCACAAGGCACACCTTCGGCGTCATCTCTCGACCTACCAACTGCGCTGCATACTGTTCCTACCCGCATAACAGTGCACCTGAAAACTTCCTTATTGTGAGTACACCAGGGGAAGACAGGCAGAGACGGTGTGACGTCAGCCCTGCTCACAAGCAGAGAGAGTTGACCGTGGCCGGCGAGAAATACAGGCCTGAGCGCGCACTTCCTGCTACGTAAGGAAGGTGGCTCCGAGCCGGCGCGATCGCTAGCCGATTGGCCGGCCGCTGGGGCACTGCCCACTGCCTCATAGCGAGCAGCTAGTGAGCTAGCGATCGCGCCGGCTCGGAACTACCTTGCTTACGTCGCATGATGTGCGCGCTCAGGCCTGTACTTCCCGTTGGCCGCGGAGTTGACCCTGTGACGTCACGCGCTCTGCATTGCTGCCGCGGAGAAACAGAATGCAGCGTGTGGAGTACAGCAGGGGACAGATCTGGTGTGAAGAATAGTGAGGTCTACGATATCCTAATTTTAAAACACACTTTTTAAATTAAATAATAGAGACGTAGTACAGACAATTGTATATCGTCTCTATAGACAACATTATAATGTAATTGTAATTTAAAGTGAGGATAGCAATGTTATAAAGTAAAGAGAATGAAATGAAACAATTTTTCAAAACCTTCTACCAAATTTGGAAACTTTTTTTTCATCGGTCATCACAATCACTTCTTTCGCAACGTCTCCCTTAGTAACATATCTCTTTCTTGGCTATTCATAGAGCTGTTCTGTAGCTTCGCTACTCTGACAGTCATCCACACCAGCACGATCCTTTAATTTAGATATCAAGGTGTCTCGTTCTTCTCCTTCAAATTTCCCATACTCATTTGCGTGGCACAGGGAATAATGACGGTGTAAATTACTTTTTCTATATACTTCGTACTTCTCTGTTACACAGCAAACACTTTTTATCTTCACCGCATTGCACAAAAAGAAACGGATTTTCCCATAAAGAAAGAAAAAAGCGATTGCTCCGTTTTGCTTTCACTCACCATGTTATTGTCGTCAAGAGCGCTATTGCTGACTAAGCCCTCGAGCTCCGTACTCACAGCACCATTGTGAACACAGCTCTCGCCTGGCGTCACACGGATTGACAGGCTTGCTCTTCCTGCTAGCACGTCACACCGCGTGAAGTCGTGGCCGGCGAGAAACTGAGCTAGCGATCGCGCCGGCTCGGAACTACCTTGCTTACATGGCATGACGTCTACCCTGGGGCCTGTATTTCCCGTTGGCCGCGGCCTGAAGTTGTCTTCCTCTGTGAGTACACTGTCAAGACAAGAGGGAATGCGCCCAGATAATTTCAGTCGGTAAACCCACGGCCAAGCAGCGTTCTCGGTGGGGGAAGTGCTCCACCTGGAAGAGACCGGCGACAGACCTACTGTGACTACAAAAATTAGTTGCGCACTGCTTCTCTAGCGACGTAGTGAATCGTGAGGATTTGGTTGTGTTAGTTACCAGCGTCAAGTATTTATTTATTAATGACAGCACCCAAGAACGCTTTTAATTTTTATTTACAAGGAGACAACATGGGTATCTTATTTTAGAATTTTTTGAAGGAAGGAAGGAAGCTTGGGGTTTAACGTCCCGTCGACAGCGTGGTCATTAGACACGGAGCTGACGCTCGGAGTGTTTGGGTAAGGATGTGGAAGGGAATCGGTCGTGCCCTTTTCCAAAGGAACCATCCCGCCATTTGCCTGTAGTGATTTAGGGAAATCACGGAAAACCTAAATCTGGATGGCCGGAGGTCGATTTGAACCACCATACTTCCGTATGCCAGTCCAGCGTCTTACCACTGCGCCACCTGACTCGGAAGAATTTTTTGAAGCCTATGGTACGTGAAGGTCAGGAGTCAAAATGATAATCAGCCAAAGCCATTCACACAACTCTCAAATGTTCAAATGTTTGTTAAGCTTATGGGACTTAACAAGGGGGTCATCAGTCCCTAAACTTACAAACTACTTATCAACTACCTTATACTAACGACGGCACAAATATCCATGCCTGAGGGGGGATTCGAACCCCCGACCGTAGTGACCGTGCAGACCGTGACTGGAGCGCAGTCCCCTCGGCCACCGCGGCCGGCCACACAACTCTCAAAAATTCTAGAAAATCGACTTTGGAGTTTTGTAAGTACACGTAAGTATCATTAAGTTAATGAGTTGCTGCATCTGTCGGTGTAGCTCAGATGGTAAGTTCTGGCTCCGCAACCATGAAGTCGGTGGTTCGAATCCCGCTGCGAAAAAAAAATTTTCACTTTCAAATTCAGTTATATAAAACATTTTGGGAATCTCTAATTCCGAGTACTGTGTCAGTTTTTGTTTATGTGTAAGTAGATGAACTGACACCTTGTCGTACCTAAAAGCGATGGGTCAGTAGGTTAGCTACTTTGAGAGCAATTAGTAGCTATGGAGATGACGGAAACAGCGTCGTAGCTTTTCTCAAACTGAACACTCAATGATTACCATCGTCAACTAACAGCGAAGCCAATACTATTAAATATAAATAAATAAACAAATCAGATCACTAATTATAATTCTAAAGCATTGAATTAAAATTTGTGATGCGACCGGGAATCGAACCTGGACCTCCATTCTTACTAGGCAGATGTCTTACCGCTAGACCACCGCATCACTAGCGATTAAGGCGCCTCGGAATAGTCTTAATCGCTAGTGATCCGGTGGTCTAGCAGTAAGATGCCTGCCTAGTAAGCATGGAGGTCCGGGTTCAGTTCCCAGTCGCATCACAAATTTTAATTCAATGCTTTAGATTTATCATTAATGTCTTTGATGACATATTCGAGACGAAAATCCATCTCAGGGATTGTATATTTGTATTTACAATGATATAAATCAAATCATAAATAACGAACATTTATAAAATATAGAAAATTACAAATTAACAAAAAAGTGCATTTTTTGTAAAAATTACCATTAGATATTTACATTGTGTAAGTATAAGATAATAAAAATTGGCGACGGCAGGATTCGAACCACTGATCCTATGGTTGGAAAGACAGAACACTACCACTTGAGCTACAAAGACAGACACTGGAACTGTCTGTGCAATTGCAAAACTTCAAAGTCTGTTTTCTCGAGGATTTTTGGGACTTGCGTCGATACCCATGTGGTCTACTTGTTAGATTACCGGTTTTGCCAGATAGTACTGTCATCTTCGGATCTTTCAATTCATTCCTCACATCACAAATAAAAACTTTTAAAAACACAGTCATTCATCAACATTATTGTTGGCTTCTCATTATACAAATAAAACATCAAACGACTCATGCTGTAATGTGATCTGACCACTAAGTTAACTTTGCTTTATCTTAGCGACCACATCACATTACAGCGTGATGCTTTTGACATTTTATTTGTATGATCAAAAGCCAGCAGGTAAGTTGGTGAATAAAAGTTTTTATTTGTGATGTGAGGAATGAAATGAGAGATTCGAATATGATAGTTCAATATGCCGAAACCGGTAATCTAAATAAAAATTAAAAGTTATCTTGGCTGTTGTCAATAAACTGATTGAAAGAATCTCTATACCGAAATATGACAAACTTTTATGAAGTACCATATGCGTCTGAAAAGTTCGGCGAATGGTCTCAGGAAATATAAGAAACAAGAGTCACAAATAAAATGCCATTACTGGCCTTTAAAAAGTAATCGCCATTGGCTACAATACACATCCGACATTGGTTGTACAGACGTTGGAAACTGTCAGCAAACGTTTCTTGTTGACACGAGAACTGGATCATCTCACAGTTGTGTTAAACAGAATGGCTATACAAATAAACAGATCCGTTATGCCTCTCAGTTTGGTCCTTCACCTGAACCATTACATGACACCCACAAATCGGTCACTTTCCTACCTTTTGGCGGAAATATTTAATGCAAGATAGGAAGGATTTTAATAAAGTATGATATCAAAAGCGTCTTTTGTCCCCCTGCGAAGACGAGAGCACTTCTTGGATCTGTCAAGGATGATTTGTGTCTGAAGAAGCGCGGGGTATACAAGATTCCTTGGTCAGACGATCCGTACCATTCAGGACAGATGTGATTAACATCAACGCCACACACATTTGCTCCAGCCGGAGAAGTTGGCGGTTGCTCAGTACTCGCTGTAGGACCTAGAATACTACATAATGAAACTCACATGGTTGCTTCGGCGTCTCACTACTGGGACTGGGACTTGAAAGAATCCATAGAGATCCGATTATCTGAGAATCCTATTGACAGAGACAAGGGCTATCTTCTAAGTACAATATAAAACCCTGTGTTATCAGGTGTTAAAAAACAACGGTTTGTGCCTCAGTCATTTGAATAATACTTTTTCAACGTCGATTATCGATTTCGCAGGTTTGTATGACTTGTGCGCCACAGGACAGCCACGGTTACTTCTTGCGATGTATAAAGGAGCCGCCAGTTCCAGCGAGATTGCTTACCAGCACGCTCACCTGAGGACGACGGGCAGTTGCGCAGCTGAAATATCCTGTCTAGTTGACTTCAGTTCCCGGCTGCAGACCGAGACGATAATAATAAAATCAGTTGATGGTAACTCAGGAATAGGTCTCTCATAATGAATCGCGGCAAAGATAGACAAGAAGCCAACACCGACCAAATTAGTACAAGTGTATATACCAATCAGCTTTGCTGCTGACGACGAGATCAAAGAAATGTACCAGGAGATAGAAGAAAGAATTGAAAGGAAGTATGGCATCGTCACACAATCGTCTGTAGTACCGTTTGAAATTATCCTTGATGCGAGTCCGATAGCTCGCGCCCTGTGAATTGAACATGTCGTACTTTTTACTTTTTTGTTTCTTTTCTGATTCGATGGTCTGTGCTGGTTTCCTATTTCTGGTGTTACAGGGGAAGTTGTTCAAACGACTGCAAGGTGCGAGTCGTAGCTGGGCGGACGTGAATATTGTTATTTTAAATAAGAGACAATGCTCAGTAAGTTACCCGATTATTTCTCTAGGACCTGGTTGGATATTTCCTCTTCCTAGATATGAGCTTCGGTTACCCGTCCCAGTGAAAAACCCACTGTCATTTGAAGTGTCCGAGACAGTCGGATTTATGAATAGTATTTTTTGTTCGTCTATGCAACTACAATGAGATGGAATAATATGATTTTCTCTTTTTTTACTTGATACCTTGTGTGGAATTTTCGCCTCAAAACGTAAAGGGCCAACGTGTTGCACATTTCATGGCCTTTTTTTCTCAGCACCATTGTTTCCCATTCTAGCTAGCACTTTCTTTTAACACTAGGCATCTCTTTCGTTTTTAATAACAAATTCAGTCTATAAAATGTTTTGTATACATTTTTGTAACGCTATGGGGTTCAACTGAAGTGGTCATCAATCCCTAGACTTTTTTTTTTTTTTAATTCTTTGTTACTGTTGGTTTGGATAACGCATTACCTTATTTATTAAATGGGCCGATTTTTATCTACATTGCAATACAGTGCTTATTTAATCATTGTTTATTATTTTACTGTTTTCTAAGTTTAACTGTATCCTAATGTCGGTTTAGTTATACTTGGTGTTAGTATTTACTTATCTTTGATAGCGCACATTTTGTTTTGGAAATCTTGATACGTTTATTCTACAATTAATTGTGATCTACTCTATGCTACTGCCAGTAATTTCTAAACCTGGTCTGGTATGGGAGGCCTGTGTCCACCGAACTAATTCCTGTGGGCATGCTCCTAGGACTGGAAAAGCCACATGTTAGCACACTACATCTTACTTTTATTTTAGTCATTTATTCTAAATTCCTCAACCTAATTAATCTAAAATAAATCTAGAGGCGATTCCGGGTCGGCTGTCCTGATCCACAAACTACTTATCCTAAGGACAACACAGACACCCATGCCCGAGGGAGGACTCGAACCTCTCACAGGGAACAGTCACGCACTCCGCTGGAACGGAGTAAGGAGCCTTAGAGCGTATGGGCATTGTTGTTCAAATGTTAGTTAAGTTTACGGGACTTAACTGCGGGCTCATCAGTCCCTAAACTTACAAACTACTTATGAACTACCTTATACTAAAGACGACACAAACATCCATGCCCGAGGGAGGATTCCTATTTCCGACGGGGAATGGCCTGCATGGGCATCGTCGCGTAGTAACCTTTACAGTGTATACGTCTGTCTGGTATTTTTGTCTTGACAACATTGACTTTTTTCTCACTTTATTGAGGCAGGAAGGAAATACTGCCATGAAATCTGCAACCAGTCAGCGCTTCGTGATGTAAGGCGAATATCTGAAATGAAATTTCTGTATGCAAAAAATCCAACATTCTACACATTTTCTAACGAATTCTTTCGACCTAAGGAAACAAAGCCGTTGCAGAAGCCTGTCATTGCACACCGCTGAAAAAGAAAAGAGTCTGGTGAAAAAGATCGCATCTCCCTGCAGTTGCATACAAGGGCAAATGATACTCTCCAGAAGTTTCCGACAACTAAGGACATGATAGCGTCTCGTACACTTCTCACGTGGCGCCACAAGAAGAAATAACGCGGCGCTACATCAGGTGAATATTCCGGCCAGGAAATAGGTCTCCTTCTTCCTAGCCACTTTTTGGGGAACAATTGCTCTAGATATTGGCTGATCCTCAGTCCTGAGATGGGGCTCTAGGAAGTTATAATCTCAAGCGCTGGCAAGTAACAAGTGCTCGCCGGGGTTGCCTACCGCCCAGTCTCAGCAAAAACAACATCGGTAGCCGTACGCCATTGTCAGATGTACCAAGGTGTCTCTTCCCCTTGTCTATGTTTCCTGAAAGTTAGTAACATCTTCACGGAAACGCTCTCAATATGTCTGTGCACTATGAAATTTTCAGTGCCACGGACAGACTCCTCAAGAACGCCCATTTCGCTTAATTTCTGATCAGAATTGGAGTTGCGTCGCTTGGTAACACAGAATGCCGGACTATGAACCTAAAAGGGCGGGGGGGTTCGATTCCCGCTACGTCCTAAGATTTTTATTTGTCACTTTCCACTTCTTTCACCTCTGGCAATGTTGCTGGTGTGAAAAATATCTAATAGCAGCGAGGTTCGAAATCCAGGTTAAACTGTAGTTCCCCCTACAACTAGCTTGGTCAGTTCGAAGGTCGGAGGAAGGCAAAGGGACACCACCTTCAACCAGGACCATGCCTAGTCAATATTGGTGTTTAACCCTTCATAGGGTTGTGGTCAATATTTTAACCACAGGATATAAGGTTCAAAATCTATGCTAACTGATGCCTGTCATAGACCCTATCGCATTCAGCTACTACGAGCTTATATTGTTTTATCGAGAGATGGCAGCAGTTTTTATTATTTGTGGTTGATAAAGTAACCACAAAGCGGCGTAAGTTTTCGATGAATGGCTTATCTCGTAATTTTGCTGGTAAGTCTTTACATTTTCAAAATGAAGTCGATTTATTTATGATTTTATGTTGTAATATAGATATGGTGAGAGTAATTTGCCTCCAGAAGAGTCATGCCTAGTGCAAATCCTACTGAAATGATCGTTTTTGCTTCGTGGATGCCAGGAGAGGTAGATAACCTCAATTTTTCTCGAGTTTACGTAATATTTCGCTTCTAAACAAATACTTCTGGACAGGTTATATTATGTTATTCTGTTATCTGAGTATTTACTTGACAATTTTATCAAAAAGTTTCTGAAATTTAGTATTTCGCTTAGATGTTATATGCTGTTCTGAAGAAGCTGCATGTCACGGTAGTAAGGAAGGTGAACGATTTGTGAGCAGTGAGCTGTATATAGCATGGAAAGCAGAAGTACTAGTTTTATATGTAGTGATTACGTCGAATTTTGTTGGTAAGTCTTTACACTTACAAAATTAAATCGATTTATTATGGCACTATAACATAATTTAGATTCAAATAAGCTGCCTCTTGCCTGTACAGTAACTGTAGTTTCATATATATTTTTACAAATTAGGCCATAAGGAGGTGAGCAATTTGCAGTACACGAAGCAAACCTAAGCAGAGTAAGTTGGCATGCAATGTAGCTTTGTGTCGGCAATGCTTTGGACCCTTCCACCAGCAGAATTAAAGGGTTGAACGAATGTGATCTGTGATTTTATATATGACTCTTTTGTAAGTATTTTTATAGTTATCTTGCATCACTTGCAGTGTAACTTTGTGCAGAAAATGCTTTGACACATCTATGTATATTTTGTATGTATTTTTATGTATGTATAGAAAATAAAAGAAAGGAAACGACAAATAAAGATTTTTTTCTTTTTATTTACTGCTATTGTCATAAAATACCTGATTTTCATGAAGTGGTTAAATTATCGACCACAATAGTAACTGTTCCACAGAATGGATTGTAGTCAATATTTTGCGAAGTGTAAAAATTTATACTAATTAATAATAAAAGAATTTTCAAATCTCAAATATTTTATGTGTTTGGGTACAATAAGTAATTTAACTAACAACATTCAATTCTCTGTTTTAAAAATAAAGTTTTGCCCTATAAAGGGTTAAACCAATCTTCAGAGTGTTGAGTGCTTTACTTTTATTAATCTAGTCATACTTTACCAATGTTTATTGTCATACTACTCTTCTTTATTGAGCATGTATTATCTGCACATATTTGAATGTAAACTCCCAGCTGCATCGCTACATCTCTGTAGTGTTTAACTGACGATGGCGTAACAGCCGGAAACCGGTCACTGAAAACAATAGATTTGCAGAATATTACACAGTTATCTCGTGATTTTCATTCAAACTGAATAAAGTATTCTGTCGAGAACCGACGAAATTCTTTTCCGTGTACTGACGATGAATTGCTCAGAACTGTTACGAAAGGTGTCTTAGAGTCCAGGTTTACTAGACATCATCTTGTTTTTGCCCATACTACGTTCTCGTATAACATGCAAAGCAAAGAGTTAGCAGTAGAAGAGATTCGTTTCATAGTATCAAAGATGAAGATACCGTTGTATGACACTTCTGGAGAGGGGTTCCTCATCAAAATGTTATCTTCTAACGCCCCTCTAGGATTCCAAAAATGTTGAAATCGTCTTGACTCTTCCCCTTGCAGACGCGTTTCTAGCAAATCCTTTATAATGAATGTAATAAAAATTTTCAAATGTTTGTAAAGGTATGGAACTAAACAGCAGTGGTCATAAGTGCCTAGACTTATAAACTAGTTAAACTAAATTATGATAAGGCGCGAAAACACACACACACACACACACACACACACATCTCCGTCTGCGAGCAACCGCGCTCCGCAGCAGGGCGCCTTAGAGCGCTCGGCCACTCCCGCACGGCTGAATTCAATAGAACGTTTGCGGATACCCCCTGTATGCTAATCTGTATGGCTGCGGAACTTTCCGAAGAGCAACTTTCTGAACCAAGTACACTGTCGTGTCCCCTTAATGGTTATAGAATTATGTAAGAACAATCATTCATTCCCTATCTTCTACACGGTGTAAATTTTAACTTGAGAAACCAGAATAACTCGAAAAATAACTTCACACGAAAAAATGCGTACAATCCAAAGTTGATTATTTTCGAGGGGGACATCTGCTGGTGCTAAAAATCGCCCGCCACCCCAGCCTCCTAGGGGTGGGGCGGGAGGCAACTTTCAAAATTTTTACTGCAGAATGTGATTGTACACAAAAAACTACGTACATTTTTCTTAAACATTTGTTTTGATTCTTTGTAGTTGGAGCTGTAATTCCAGAAGATCCATGTTATCACTTTAGGGTGGAGAATGGTTACGAAGAAATAAAAAAAAAAATAGCCTACTTATTTACTTCGTAAATTTTCATTTAGTAAAACTAAAACTCTCCGTCTCTACCCATAGGGTAGGGCTAGAGAGAGAGAGAGAGAGAGAGAGAGAGAGAGAGAGAGAGAGAGAGAGAGAGAGAGAGAGAGAGACATTGTTGGATTCCAGAATGAAACAACCACTCTGCAGCGGAGTGTGCGCTGATATGAAACTTCCTGGCAGATTAAAATTGTGTGCCGGAATTGGGACTCGAACCCGGAACCTTTGCCTTTCGTGGGCAAGCGCGCTATCACCGAGCTAGCCAGACATGACTCACGAAGCATCATTTCTGCCAGTACCTTGCCTGCTACTTTCCTAACTTCACAGAAGTTCTCCTGCGAACCTTGCAAGACTAGCACTGCTGGAAGAAAGGATATGGTGGAGACATTGCTTACAACAGCCTAAGGGATGTTTCCCGAATGAAACTTTCACTCTACATCGGAGTGTGCTCTGATATGAAAGTTGTGAGGATAGACCGTAAGTCGTGTCGGGATAGCTCAGTGGTAGAGCACTTGTCTGCTAAAGGCAAAGGTTCCAGGTTCGAGTCCTGGTTCCAGCACACAATTTCAATCTGCCAGGAAATTTGATATCAGGGCACACTCTGCTGCAGAGTGAAAATTCCCTTCTGGAAACATCCCTTAGGCTGTGGCTAAGCCATGTCTCCATCATATCCTTTCTTCCAGAAGTGCTTGTCTTGCAAGATTTGCAGGAGATCTTCTGTGGAGTTTGGAAAGTAGGAGACGAGGTACTGGCAAAATTGAATTTGTACACGAGTGGCACGTAGGAGTCGCGAGTTTTGAAAATATTCTTGGTACTTTTACTGGTATTTAATTTCCTTTAGAAGTATAAGTCAAATTTCCGTACGTAGATAACGTATACCAAGGCAACAAGAACCTTCCGTGCGCCAACGTGAGGTCGCTGCCCTGTCCCAAATTCCGGTCGCAAGCCGTACGTTTCAACACCGCGCGCCCGGTGCCATCGACCCTAGTTTGGCAATCCTCTGTACCAGCACTTGCAGCAACTACCGACCCCAAAACTGCTAACAACACGCTAGTACCGAGCCCCACCAAAGAGCGCCAGCCAAACACAGCCCAGGACATGGAGCTAGCAAAAGATTCCAGCCAATCAGGGACTAGAGCGTGTAACATCCTAGATTCGGTGTCCGCTAGCTGCAAGACGGGCAGTGAGTCCGTGATTGATTCCGCGTTCAACTCTCGACCGAGCAGCACGATTCCCCCGCTCTGCAGCTCGCCGGGCTAGCACCCGCAGTCTCCTAGCACTGGTGCCACTCCTCAGGCCTTAAGAACCAGCTCATATATCCCTTAACTGGAAATAAATATACCTTCTTCAGGAGACGAAACCTGCAGCGTGTACTCATAATTTCTCCAATCACTCCCCAAAACCCGCACGGAAATTATACCCCGCCTCCACCTCTCGAACCCATCCTGTACAAATTTGTGAGGACGAACTAGGGTTGCCAGATCTGCGGGCGCCGCCCGGAGTGCCCGGGTTTGGAATGAATTCTCCGGGTCTACGGGCTAATGACTCTCATCTCCGGGCTTGAATATAACCTCCATCTTAACTTTTTTTACGGCGCTTTTTAAGTACTATGCTCATATAGCGACGATCTACATCGAACTTAACATAACTTAAACTAAGGACGAACACAACATCCATGCCCTAGAGGGGGATTCGAACCTCTGGCGGGAGCAGCCTCGCGCACTGTGGCAAGACGCCTCAGTGCACTCGGCCATTCCCGGCCGGCTCCTCTCTAGTAATTATGAATAACTTTACATAAATGTCAATTTCTTATTGCAACAAAACGCTACTTTTCTATTCTTCCTCTGAAAACGTTTCGCTGTTGCGTCGGTAGTAATCGGCTAGCGCATTATTAAGTAAACACTGTTGCGGCAACGTGTCAACTGGCGACGTATATTATTTGTGTTCGTTCGTTCATTGTTTGTTATCAGTTTACCGGCAATTTTTGAAATACTCGGATCGTGTGTGAACAGACAAGCTTATATTAACTCAGATTAGTGAATAATAACAGTGAAATGAAGAGACGATATCTAAGTTCGTTCCGTGAAGAATAGTTGCAGCAAGAAGATTAGAAAGAGTGGTTACAAAAGTTTATTAGGTATTTGGCGCTCTTCTTGGTGACCAGTTTGCGGAGCCTCAAGCGGCAACTCTTGGAAGGCGCAGCTGTTGATGAGAGCAGCTTTGATTCTGCCGCCACTTCTGCTGCCACGCCGACTGAAGTGTGCCGATTGTTGATCCACAGCAACTGGCTGCCTGGTCGGTCAGCTGCGACATGTGAAGGCCACCCCTAGCAATGTTCCACCGTGGGGATACTTGCTGGGAGGGAGGAGATGATTAGTTTCTTCTCTCTCTCTCTCTCTCTCTCTCTCTCTCTCTTTTTTTTTTTTTTTTTTTTTTTTTTTTTTTTTTTTTTTTTTTTTAGAATTCACGTGTAATCCTGGTTGGGGGGGGGGGGGGAGTTGGTCGCAGTTGGGAGGGGGGGGGGGAGTGAGTCATTGGCCAAGGGGAAGGGGGGCAGATCTGGTTTCCGGGCCTGCCTCGAGTTCTATATGGCAACCCTAGGTCAGGGTATCTGAGTGGTAGAGCGCATGTCCGCGAAAGACAATGGTCCCAGGTTCGAGTCCCGGTTCTGGCACACCATTTTAATGTGCCAGGAAGGTTCATTGTTGGACTGTTGACTGCTTTACCTAAGCACTCGTAATGTACGTTTGTCTCGCGGCAGTACGTTACGGACGGCGCGACGCCATAATCGTGGAGAGGGCCTGTGACTCGGCCGCAGCTGGCGCGCTTGATTCGCGACACACGCATACACAGACGCACACAGAGAGTAGAGACGCAACGCACGCACGCGCCAGCGCACGCAAGCGGCCGCGATGCGCCGATGAGGCGGAAGGCTCAATTAGAAGTCTGCGGTAGGGCCGGGCGCGCGCATTGTGCGCGGCCAATACGCGTCGCTAACGCGCAACGTATCGGCCCTCTCATTTGAATCGCGCCCTCGCGACCTCGCCTCGCGGACCGACCGATACTTTTTTCATCGGGCGCGCCGCGCCTCCTCAAAGCCGCCGAGCCCATTCACTGGCCCAAGATTTAAGGCCTATTCTCTCTCTCTCTCTCTCTCTTTCCCCATCCGCTCACAATAAGATTATTTTTTTTACATACGCGCCGGCTCTTCCTCTCATAACGGCAGTAACAGCGCGTGTTGTGACAGAATAACAGATAATTTTCGGATGGAAACACTGAGGAAGGTTCTGAAGGGCGCGGCCTTCCCATTCGCGCTCCCTACAGGAAGGGAGCTTTGGCCTTTTTAATAAGGAGATAAAAGAAACGGAGAAAGTGAAACACGTCAGCCTTTTCAGGACTCGCGACCTGATTTGGAACGGTTTATGTACGATAAAAAACACGCACAATATTCTTGATGCCTGATGACTCAGATTCTGCAGTTAAACAAATTCCCTTATATTATTTTACTGCACAATCTCAGTTATCAAGTATGAATAATATGTAATCCATTTAAGAACAAATTGAAAAATTTATTATGATGCGAGGTTTGGAACTTAAATAGTGGCAACTATTTGTTGACAGCCGATACAAAAGCGTTATATGTTTGCACCTGTTACTTATTTTAGACTAACAATCTATTCTTATACTTAACTCCTTATACAATATTAGTCATTTAATAAACAGCTTTACTGAGGTCCTTTCCATTATAATCGGTTTAAATCTATGATTTGCTCCGCAGATTTCTCACCAGTGTTGTGTAGAACCAGTTACCAGCGATGAGGAAGGCTTAGTATACCGTTAGCAAAAATCAAAGTTTTTGTAAATCTATCGGACCAAAATTGCGTGGTCATCAGTCCGTAGCTTACAAGTACTTAAACCTAGGTAAACTAACCTAAGGACAACACACACAGCCGGCCGCGGTGGCCGAGGAGACTGAGGCGCTCCAGTCACGGTCTGCACGGCCACTACGGTCGGGGGTTCGAATCCCCCCTCGGGCATGGATATTTGTGCCGTCCTAGTTCGTAAGTAGTTCATAAGTAGTTTGTAAGTTTAGGGACTGATGACCCCGTAGTTAAGTCCCATAGACTATACAAACATTTGAACATTTGACAACACACACACCCATGCCCCAGGGAGGACTCGAACCTCCACGGCGAATAACGGCGCGCTCCGCAGCGAGACGCTTTAGACCGCTCGGCTACTCCACCGCGGCCTACCGTTAGAAGAGCCTTTTCTCAAATGTTTGTAAATCTGTGAGACTTAACTGCTTGGTTATTAGTTCCTAACCTACAAACTACTTAACTAAGTTAAACTAACTGAGGGAGGACTCGAACCTCGGACGGCGAACGGACGCGCGCACCGCAGCACGGCGCCCCAGTGCGCACGGCTATTCCGCCGCGGCAGAGCCTTTTCTGTTCATGGTGCGAATGGAGCGATCTACTGCGTATCGAATCTCTGCAACAGTTCCGAAGCAAATGCCACGAAGTGGTTCCTTCACCTTCGGAATCAAATCCAAGTCACAAGGACTTATATCCGGGGTGTATGGCGGATGATAAAGCACTTCCCAGTCCCAGCGCATTGAGGCGCTATGCTCCGATTCGCGAGGCGGTTCCTCGTCGGGAGTTAGAATACTCACTTGGACATGGATGTTTGGGTTGTCTTTTGTACGATGCGCAAGGTCGATCCCCGTCGGCGGTCGATTCCTCCCTCGGGCATAGTTGTTTGTGCTGTCTTTAGTGTAAGTTAGTTCATAAGTAGTTTCTATGTTTAGGGACTGATGACCCCGCAGTTGAGTCCCACAAGCTTTACAAACATATGAACATTTAGTGACACCGTTACCTTAGACCGATCGCTCACAAGTGACTGTGTTTACCTAGAATGTGCGCACGCCGGTGACGTGGGACGGGCGAGTCCATTTGCTCGGAGGTAAAGTAGGTATGTCAACAACATGTGCTACTAGCAAAAACAGATTTCATTGCACAGTGTATCAACAACAGTGTTGTCACTATTTAATCAAATGTTTGTAAATCTATCGGACCAAACTGCGTGGTCATCAGTCCGTAGCTTACAAACTACTTAAACCTAGGTAAACTAACCTAAGGACAGACAAACACACACACACACACACACACACACACACACACACACACACACACCACACACACACACCCATGTCCCAGGGAGGACTCGAACCTCCACGGCGAGCAACCGCGCGCTCCGCAGCGAGACACTTTAAACCGCTCGGCTTCTCCACAGCGGCCACTATTTAAGTTCCTACCCTCGTATATATAGGGGAGTTAGGAGGAAACCTATATGCTTTTAGGGATGATACTACTCGTGATTCGGAACAAAAAGCTTGTAATAAATATATAGTCTTAACCCGATACAACTAGGAAAGGGGAAAATGCAGGTGACAGTGAATTAACATACTGTTATATTTTCATTAGTTTGCCCAGAAACAATTAAAAAAAGAGCTTATGTTCATTAGAAACTTTTTTGTTCAGAATCACTAGTGCTATCAATCCTCAAAGCATATAACTTGTCTCCTGACTCATTCTGTATATTGTAAATGCGACGCGTAAGAGGAAAGGGACCATGATGAAATTAATCGGCAGTGCTGCAAAAAAGTGAATAGGTCGCAGTAATTATAAGTCACACTTCAACCACAGCATAGATCTTGAAACATGTGTTCACTGTACAGACATATGCAGGATACGCCCTGTACACAGAATGAATCTGTAATAAATGTTGTAAATGAGAGGGCTGGTAGAGTAGGTCCGCCGGCCGCGGTGGCCGAGGGGACTGAGGCGCTTCAGTCACGGTCTGCACGGCCACTACGGCCGGGGGTTCGAATCCCCCCTCGGGCATGGATACTTGTGCCGTCCTAGTTCGTAAGTAGTCCATAGGTAGTTTGTAAGTTTAGGGACTGATGACCCCGTAGTTAAGTCCCATAAGCTTTACAAACATTTGAACATTTTTGAACATTTGAGAGTAGGTCATAACAATTATCTTTCACATAGCAACTCATGTCCGCTACCCTTAGCGTACGTCGCTAGGCGTCGTTGAATAGCGTCGCGTTCTGCTAAGTGGGTAGGCAAACACACTTAAACATTTCACCACAAATATCTATGAAGCAATAACAGTTATTTAAAAACTACTTACGCGGCCAGGAATATATGCCACAGGTTTATGAAAGTAAATACTATAAAGCATGATCTTCAACAGAAAAATATGATTTTTTAATTGGACGATCCATATAATTTATTATGAAAATCAATATTACGAAAAATAACAAAAAGAATGCCGTTCCTTGCAGCGCAATACGTGAATTACACCCCGAGAATTGAGAAGCGAAGTTGACGCTTGAAATGAGTAAAGCGCGCATCTAGCGCATCGTGAGGTTCACGCCTGAGTCTAGGGAGTTAAGCTAGCTGCGCGTTGCGTTTTATTCCAAGAGTCGACTTATTTCTCAATATTTCTGGATGTAATTGACGTATTGCGCTGCCAGCAACGCCATTCTTTTTGTGATTTTTCGTACTATTGATTTCATTTCAATAATCATAATCTTTCAGGAGTACCTGCCGTATACTCATGCCCGAGGAGGTCATTTTTCAATAATTTATTGTTTCAGAAATATTTGAGGTAAAAAGATTTAGTGCGACACAGAAGACGATCATGATCGTTTCTTCAGTCCGGATGTACACCATGTCCCAAATCTTACGAGAAACAGCGAAATGCCGGTAGTACTGAGTGATAATGGGCACGAGCAGTACGTCAGTAATGTCTTGATGAACTGGGAATTCGCGTATGACGCAGGCGTGCCGCGGTGTCCCAAAAGGCCGAGGTAATCGTCGACGCAGTGGCCAACGCAACTGCCTAGTAAGCACGAGTACACGGGTTCGAATCTGGGCTGTACACAAATTTTCATCTTTCCCCATTGATTTAATTCAATACCCACACGAAGCTAACGTCGTAAATTCCTTTTTATCCTGATAGTCTTAATAGCTAATTCCGTCATTACGGAAGCAAACAACTATTTTTATGTAAACGCAAACGTGTTGCAGCACCTTTGTCCATAGTCAGTGGAGACGTTCAGTAAAACGTAACTTATTGTAACTACGAGTATATTACGCCTAACAGACTTTTCGACTCGTTACTTAGTTTTCTTTCTAACTTGTTGGAATATTCCTATATTTTGAAAAATTTTATAATCGCCTTGTCTACTTTAATTTGTTTCCAACATGCTCACCTGAAAAACAACTTCACAAAGTTTCACGTGGTGAACACGCTTATTTGCAAAACTAATAGAGAAATTTTCACGTTATTTTGTTGTATAATTTGAGAGAATCTTTCGGCAACTCATGATAACTTTAAATTCTTGCAGTATAATCTGGTTAACAGTAGGGCACAATACACCATAGAACCAACAAATGGTTCTATCAGTTTATTTAGCACACAGTCCGTGACTAACATTTTTGGAAGTGTACATCGGCGACAGAGTTAAGTGCCGCATCTTAGCTTTACAAATACATGCTAACATTGAATGTCTTGGGCTTTGAAAATTAAAATCTTATCGAAATATCTTTGCAATGAAATCACATCTTTAAACGCCTTCAACTGTTTCGAAATCCTCCAATCAGCTCAATTTTCGAAACTGTAAAAATGTTCAAATGTTTGTAGAGCTTATGGGACTTAACATCGGCGTCATCAGTCCCTAAACTTACAAACTGCTTGTGACCTAGTTTATACTAAATAGGGTACAAACATCCATGTCCGAGGCGGGATTCGAACCCCCGACCGCAGCGGCCGTGCAGACCGTGACTGACCGCAGACCGCTCGGCCACCGCGGCCGGCCGAAACAGTAAAAACGTTATGTGTTGTAAATCTAACAATATATTTAACAAAAAATTCAACTATATATGACATCTCAAGTCCCATAGTCAGGTATATGTTGGTAGTTGTGATGGTGCTCTTCAGTCCAGAGACTGATTTCATACTGCTCTCCATGCAACTCTATTCTCTAAAAGCTTCTTCATCTTTGAAAAAGAAAGGCAACCTACATACTTATCAACCTGATTACTGTTTTTGCCTCTGGTCTCCCTCTGCGATTGTTACGTCACTCATTTCCTTTCAATGCTAAGTCGACGATTCTTGATGTTTCACCATGAGAACCACCAATTGATCCCTTCTTCTACTCAAGATATGCCAAAAATTTATTCCCCCTTCTGTTCAGTACCTCCTCATTAGTTACATGATCTATCCATCTAACCTTCAGCATTCTTCCGTAGCACTAATTTTTTTCTCTCAAATCTTTATAATCCATGTTTCATTCCGTACTTACAAGGCTATACTCCTGACAAATACCACGAGGAAATACTTCGTAACACTTCAATTAATATTCGACGTCAACACATTTCTCTTCTTCAGAAATGCTTTTCTTACCATAGACATTCTGCATTGTACATCTTTACTGAGGCCGTCAAAAGTTATTTTACTACCTAAATGCCAAAACGTATCAACTGATTTTAATGTCTCGTTACCGAATATACTTCCTAGAGAATTACCTGATTTTCTTAGACTACATTCCATTACCCTTGTTTTCTTCTTATTAATATTCTTCGGAAGTACCCCTATACGCATGCTCCGCCCGCCAACGGCGCTTGCCGTACATGGCGATAGTCTTGTTCGCAGTTTCGAAGTGCAACCATAAAAAATGAGCTCTTGAAGTAGACCAACGAAACGAAGCAGAAAAAATAAAATAAATAAAAAAAAGGCAATGAAAAATTTAAATGGGAATAGCCTCTCACCACCTCCACGTTCGTTATTTCCAGACACCTAGACCTTATTGTTTCAATTATATGTCTCAGTAGCTCGTCTTTTATAGTTTCACTGTGAAAATGGTGCACAGTGAAATATGTTGGTTGGCTTGCATTTGGAAGTTGGATGGTCAGGTCTACATTGCTTAAATTCTTGTGACTATGGAAGGCCATCCACTGGTTTTTCTATTTGCGTCTTCGGTTATAGTTGTCTGGCGCGAGTTGGCCAGTGCTTACCCATATTGGCCGGCCGCGGTGGACGAGGGGACTGAGGCGCTTCAGTCACGGTCTGCACGGCCAGTACGGTCGGGGGTTCGAATCCCCCCTCGGGCATGGATATTTGTGCCGTCATAGTTCGTAAGTAGTTCTTAAGTAGTTTGTAAGTTTAGGGACTGATGACCCCGTAGTTAAGTCCCATAAACTATACAAACATTTGTAAACATTACCCATATTGGTTCTCTGGATGTTAGTCGCATGAGTTTTAGTGTTTCTTAAATAGGTAGGTCTGAATCGTCTGAGTTTCATTCATTGATGTGTCACTGCTTCTTGTCGTCGCAGATTTGGAGGGACAATATTGTCGAGTATTGTCAACCAAGGTGATGGTGTGGATTTAAGAGTTCCTGTTACGATCCTCGTCGCATGATCGCATCATTTAGATGGATATTTATTTTGTTCGCGGTTGCTCCCTGAGGTTAGAGTCCTCCCTAGGGCATGGATGTGTTTGTTGACCTTCGGTTAGTTTCAGTTAGTTTGTATGTCTAGGGACTGACAAGCTCAGTAGTAAGTCCCGTAGTTTTACAAACATCTTTTTTGTTGACAAGGATATTTCTATTCCCAACAGGAGAACAGTATTCGGCGACAGTTTACACAAGTGCCTGTGGTGTAGTTCTTCAGGTGTTTGCATTAGATCTATAGTTAACAGCATCCAATTTCCTTAGTATATTATTTCTTGAGTTTAGCTTCTGTCCTGTTAGTTCTAAGTGTTTTCTAAATGTCAGGAATCTGTTGAGTCACACCCAAATATTTGGGGTGTCAACAATGTCGTAATTTTTTGTCGTGGAAGATTACATTTAATTCTCTATTTGCCATTCTACGGGTTAGGTGGAATAACCTGACTTCTGTTGCGTTATTAACGAAGCCTGACATTGTTTTATTTATCATCAAGACTTAATGTCAAGTGACATGTTCCATATATATTACTGTCTGACATAGATATGGTGACAGACAGTGTACCAACGTAATCAGTCTGTTTAATATACCTTTCCGATGATAGTTAATAACCGAAACCGCTGAAGTTGTAAATATAATAAACAGCGGATGGTTGGCAATATGAATTTTTAAAGTTTACAAAATCGTGGTGACTATGTCGCTGATGGACAAGTTAAATGAAATGGGGGGGGGGGGGGAAGCAGAACAGAGCCCTGTGGAAGTTTTTTTTTTTTTTTTTTTTTTTACAATATAGAATTGACTTGTGGTTTGACCCATGTTAACTTCGGAACAGCGGTTTTTATCGTATTTGCCATTAGTGCAGTCATCTTTGAGCTTGAAACAGTTTAACACAGTAATCCATACAACCATATGTTTCATAAGCTGCTGTGATGTCAATAAATGCCAGTGTAATGAGCGTTGATATAAAGTGCTACGATAATGTAATTCTGGCTGTTCAAGTGTCCATCAGGTTCCGTTTAGTCTTCCACACTTTTTTCAAGGTAGCAGTTTCGATCCCCTGTGAAACTTAGGGGTTTTATACGTTACTTTTCACTTCTTTCATCTTTCGCATTGTCGTTGATGTGGAAAATGAAGAGTTACACCTTGGTTCGGAACTCACGTTAAACTCTATTTCCCCCTTTTATTGGGTGGGTAAGCCCGTTCAAAGGTCAGAGGAAGGTAATGACATACTAACGCCAAACAAGACCAAAGAACAGTTGTGTTCAAACCAATCTTCGGGTTGTTGACTGCTTTACCTCAGCTCTTTTATGCTTTTAATTTTATGTAAAAACTTGGTTTAACAAATTTAAGTACGACCATGTACTGAAGAAGGAACACCTTTCATTAAGAATAAGAGGTAAATAGTTCATTTGGAAAATTGATGTATTCAGTAGTAAATTCTTACTCTGTAACAGTACATCGAAAATTATACACAAGTGAGTATGACACCAACAAAGGTAGATACTGGAAAGAAGCGTGTTGGCCGTCGTTTTATGGTTGCAAACCTATCCATTTTGAAAGCGATTATTCTACAGCCATACACTGTAAACAGTAGTTAAGTGTATGAATGATGGTACTTCGCATTGCAATTTTTATCTTGTATT